>CAJDSM010001842.1:0-14905 GCA_903981925.1 Ostrea lurida
GCATAATAACATATGATTATAACAAAACATGACCATAGCATAATGAAGTGTGATAACATGATAATAACATAAGAATGAAGTATGATTATGACATGAAAATGAAGGATGATCATACCAAAAAAAGCATGATTATAACATAATAATGTATGATCATAATGAAGTATGATCATAGCACAATGAAGTGTGATTGCAGTATTCTGAAGTATGATCATAACAGAATAATGAAGTTTGATTATGACATGATAACGGAGGATGATTATAACACAATGATTATAACATAATGGAGTATGATCATAATACAGGTCCCTGTATAATGAAGTATGGTCATAGAATAACGAAGTGTGATCATAGCATAACTAAGTATAATATCATAGCATAACTAAGTATAATCATAGCATAAATAAGTGTAATCATACCACGTGACCGGCGGACAGGGGCGTGTTTGCCCAGCTCTTAAATCAGTTATTCGTTATATAGGGGTTATGAGATTAATCACTGTTCGTGATCTCCACCTTTACATAACAAAGTATAGTCATGGCATAACGAAGTCTGATCATAATATAATGTAGTATGATCATGATAGGATTAAGTACGATCATAATGCACTAAGTACATAAATGTCCAGTGTTATCATGGCTTAACATAATATGACTATGACGTAACGAAGTATGTCTCTCTCTCTCTCTCTCTCTGTGATATTCTTGTATTTTTTTAATGATTAGCCACTGTACTTTTTTTACAGGCCTGCCTGTTCGTATAAAGAACCTAGGAGACAATACAGAGAAGAATGACCCTCTTGAAATGTTTTCATATATGAATGAACTGGGGTAGGCATTACATTACACGATGGCATACATATATAGACAGTAAACATGTATGTTCCAGAATTACTTTAAGATAATTTTCATACAAAAGATGGCCAATATACCGACACATTTGAACTGTCTCATCCTTCCTGACCTGACACGTTTTCGTGAGAAAGAAAAGGAAATGTTTACCACTGGTAGCACAACCTTTACAACAAGGATGATGCATCGAATGTAAATAAAGGACTCCAGAACGAGACTGTCACGTGTGAGACTATTTAGGCAAAGCCCATTTATAGAATAATAGTGATTGATTGATTACTAGTATATGTTTGTTTTACGTCCCGTCGAGAATTTTCACTGATACTGAGACGTCACCAGTTGTAAGTGAATTACCACAAATTTTGACATATGCGCTCTGCTGAGGTCTTCTTCTTCCGGTTACGGTACATGACACTATAAATGTGTATTTTCGTACCAGCGCATAAGTGGTGCAAGGACATCCGTACAGAGGTCCGTAGCAGTGGGGGTTCTTTAGCGTGCCAACACCTGTATTTATAGTATATTTTGCACTATTTATACATTGTAGTATATTTTACACACCAATGCATGGCCCGCACATATGACGCAGTTTGAAGTGCACGTAGTATGACAGAGAACGTCACGTATTCTACTTTCGCTTTTGTGATGAAATTTCAATTCTCATTCACGTTTTCAAATGATAAGTTCTTTTGAAATGCATTAAAACTATGCAAGTGAAGTGTTCCACCTACCTAGATCTTTCTAGGCCAATATCGTACTTTATTTTCTAGTGGAAAACACGCTATAGGACGAATTGATATAGTAGAGAACAGATTCATTGGGATGAAGTCCAGAGGTAATATAGTATAAAGTCTTTTTAAAATCGTTTCTGGTTTTCACTCCAATTTAATTAACTATTTTTGTAATGGAGAAAATAGAGATGATAAAACTACAGAAAACAGAAGACTGTACCATTAATGATATTTAATCCATTGGAAGCCGCATTATTTGCAAAAACTAGTAAATTTGGTATTTGATATTCAGGTCTATATGAAACGCCTGGTGGAACTATTTTATTAGTGGCGCATATGGATATTGAACTCTTTACTATTGACAAGGTAAACAGTGAGTCTGTTGTAATTGTTAAATCAACATCAAAATATGGTTTCAAAGCATACCCCTGCAAATCCGTTGGACGTAGGCNTCTGTTGTAATTGTTAAATCAACATCAAAATGTGGTTTCAAAACATACCCCTGCAAATCCGTTGGACGTATATTTCTAATTTTCCTCGGCACTTTCTTCCAGGAAGTACGGAAAATTAAAAGGAATCTTGATGTGACGTTTTCGGAACAAGTGTACAAAGGTGACTGTCTAGATTCTTTGAATGGAATTAGTTCTCAAACATTAAAACAGCGACATTTTGTTTTGAAGTAAGTACTCTATCATAGGTTTTTGGTTCAGTCCAGAGTGCGAATTTACGCGCTCTTGTATCCAGAAGAGTCAGGATCACGTGACCGGTTCCGTCAGTGTTAAGCTGTACAAGGGAGGCGTTTACGTTTTGGGGCGGGAATCGCCATTAACGCTGTACAACGCGGAACTCGTCAGGTTGGACAAAACTATGAACGTATTCAAATGTGAAATTAAAACTCATCAAAATGTATTGGCGAATAGAATTTTCAACAAATAATTACACAAAACAATTATTACCCTTATAGCAGTTTGAGCAATTCTTACGAAACGAGTTAAAAGGAAAATTGGTAAATGAAATGCTTGTAGTTTCTTGCCATGTCGTGATTCTTATTACAAGAATTGTTTTAATAGTATGGACGTGCAAGGTGACTACGATCCATCGGATGCAGGTGGATTCATCAAGATCAATGCATTAAGGTGAGGAAAAGTTTTGAGTTGTATTTACCTACATTTGCAGTGTAAATATGAGGTGGGTGTTTGGCCGAGATACAAGAGAACTTTCGTATGGAGTATATATATTAGGATCAATCAAACAATTATGTAGACAATGTCGCTCTCTGGCATCTATTTTTCAGAAATTCAACACCAACACATTATTACATGTAAAAACATTTATTTTGTCGATGTGTGTCATTTCATTCCATATGATCAAGCAAAACGCACGTTACTTTAATTAAAAATCGACTTGTTTTGTCACTACGAAGCGCTCTTGACAGAATTGTAACATCAAAAGGAGAGCTTCATGATTGTTTCTCAAAAAGTCTTCCCCTTCATATATCAAGCACGGTTTTCTGGGCATTACCCACCCATCAGAAATGTTTCCATACCGCTCAACGCTTTGTTTGCTAACAAGTTTCAGTTAGTTTATCAGTATTTTAAGTCTCTTTTTACTGCGAAACCCTGCCATAACAAGTTCCGCAATAGTGAAGCACTCAACAATTTCCACATTACTAACTTTTTTGACAGAGATTTTTTTTTTTTTTTTTTACTGTTTATCAATTTCCTCTCAGATGTTCATTTGTCCGATTCAGTCTCTTCCATTCCTAAATTAGCGTAACTATTTATGCACGACTCTCTTTTGAATTATAACAACTGCTTCCTCCAACATTTTAGAGTTTTCCCAGAGTGCAACCCAAAATTATCATTTATTTTGATGAGCAATCTGTCTTCCTTAATCGATCTCTGCTCAACAAAGCAATACGTTAGTCCTAGATTGGCATTCATTCCATCTTTATTTCCTCTTTTCAGAGTTTAATAACATATACATGTACATGTTTGGCGTGTGAAATAATGTAACTTAATTCAATTTCAAAATTTAAATATTGTTTTGTTTTAGCTCCAATTTAGTAAGACATGACATTATAATAAATTTATATGCCATTTTTTTAGTTTAAAATTGCTAAATTTTTACATGCTCCATGACACCTTTAAATTAAATTGTTAATATATGTCTGTCTAGTTTATATGACCTTAAATAAAATAGCTACCCCAAAAGTCAACGTATTTTTAAAAGTAACATTCGTGTGTATATATGTCACTGTATCCACCTATTGTATTTGTTGCCACTGTCTGTGAACACCTGGGACATTACATAGATAAGGCGTTTTATCTTATGTTTGCAAGATAGAGATAATGAAATGATGAAAATGTTGGATTTTAACACACACCCGCTCCTTTTTTTGTATATATACACCATCTAATGTATTTTTTTTAAAAATGTTTCAGATTGCAAGAGTACTGCAGACTAAGGCAAGTACAGAAGGAAAAATAAGACCATTATTGGGACATCGGAGGTCAGCGCTAGCGGAGTACAAGCATCTAATAGAGAATTTTATCAATATACCAAAATACACGTTATCACACCACGGTACCAAAATCATATACCCGTGGTTCATTTTTAGAACACTTATTAAAATGTACACTGTGTCATTTGGTGGAATGACTTAGCAAAATTTAACAGATTTTTTTATTTCTTTTAAATGAATCTATTTAAGGTGATTTTATATTTACTTTGGTTATTCATTATTATATTATGGAGTTTATTAAATGTTTATACTTCAATCTTTTAAGACAATAATGAATCTCTTGTCCTTGCACATTTAGATAAGTAGTGCCTCGTTTTAGAGTCATGGAACGTGATGCTCCATAAACAGTTTAGCATTTCACGTATCGTTACACAACAAGACACACAAATATGTCATTCACGTTAAAACCTGCCTAGATGTTGTACATGTAATACACAATAACTTGCTGTGCATGTCGTAACTTGGTTTAAAGCTACTTTATTGTAGATGTTCTGATGACTCACACATTCATTTTCCTGTTGCAAAGTTGTACAATGGCATTATGTGCGTACATAGTACTTAGTAATGCATAGACAATGTACATCTCTGTCAAGTACATGTAGTCCTTGTTTTCACCAGTGTTCATATAAAATTGTCCAAATGTTTCAGAATATGATAAAAATAAATATGTATATATACATCAAAAGTTTACTGTACATGTATATACTTTGTCGTAAAATACATGCAATCTTCACAAATTGTTCATGCAGAATTAAAGCACAACATTTCTGTTCAATACACAAACTATACTAATTGTAGACTATCACAATTTGAACAACATAGGAAATGATATACATGTATTCAGATAATGTGCCTTTTGAAACAAATGTTGCCAAAGCCATTTTAGTTAGACCACTTATTACAACAGCCAATCCATCCATCTCCTGGATAAACTACATGTACATGTATAGTTATATAATCTGCTTAGACAGGGTTGGTTTTGTTCAATATGGGCGGATCCAATACTGCACGATCGCCTATACTTCAGGTGACCCCCCTTTTCTTCTGTGTCTCTTGAATTCTGTGAAAGATAAGAAATAATTATCGATCCGATGATTGTAATAGCCATAAAGTACTTATTGAGTGTTTGTCCCTTTTCCGCGTTTTTATAATTAACCATTAATATTACAGGGAAACATTTGTTATTAGTTGGTGCAAAGTTCACATTAACTGTCCACACTTAGGTTATCAATTCGTTCGGCTTCGTTTACGTATACGTTAATGTCCAAGTGCCTCTCCATACCTTACAAGTAAGGGTTCCACTATTATATGGTTCAATTTAATTAATCAGTAAACAAAGAAAATGTATATGTTGCCACAGTTTTATACGCCCGTCTTCAGACAGGGCGTGTTATGTTATGGCGTTGTCCGTCCGTTAGTCGTGTCGTCCGGCCGAAATAGTTTGTCCGGACCATAACTTCTGACCCTCTTTGTAGATTGGAACAATATTTCATAAACTTGTTGCCCTGGACCCAAGAAAGTACCATGACTCTGAGTCAAGGTTATTGGTCACAGGTCAAGGTCACAATGCTCATAGTAGTTTTAACATTGTCAGGGCCATAACTTGTCACTGAGTGAATGGATTGGAATATTTCACAGAACTGTGCTCTGGTGCCAAAGGAAGTGTCAAGACCTTGAGGCAAGGTTATTAGTCAAAGATCAAGGTCACAATGCCCCCAAATTTGTATCAACGATACAGAGCTAGCCTTTTTCGTTCTCAAAATGCTAGATAAAGGTTATAAGACAAAATCAATTGAATTGCACATGACGATGTCCATGTACACATAAAATAATGGAGTGGTCAGCGGCCCATAATAAAAAAAATATCAACTAAAATAAAGAGAACAATTCTTGAATATCTCAGGAAATACATGGAAATTTTGGACAAAATATGACAATTTAGATGCAAATCGAAAGCTATCGCGCGCTGTGTAAAACATGGGCACTTGGTCATTGGACCGAAATTTTTCCTGTTTATTCATTTCCTCCCTTTTATATTTTGTAAAACGTGTACCATGAAACGATATTCTGGTTTTCTGTTTTGTTTATATATATCTTTATACATCGACAGTCAAACACGTTCTGGAGGGGGGGGGGGGGGGGGGGCACTGCCAATTTCTGTAACCGCCTCGATTTTTTCGAAAAATTTTAATTCTTAAAACAATTGGACTGGATGGAGTGACCCAACGTACTCCCACTTGGAGATCATCTACATGATCAGTGTTAAGTGTGGATACCAGTAGTTCATCCCAGAGGTTCGGCGGACCCAGACTAAAAGGAAGGTTCTCAAGAGTTTGAAATTCATATTTCGGTCTGAATAACCTCTTTGTGCATACAGGTTGTACGCATATCTCGTTTTCAAACAGCTGGTATATTCAAATTTATCATGTCCTGTCTTACACGAAAACACTCGAGCCTAAGAGAGAATTAGCTTGGTCGTGTTTTGACCTAAACCTCGAGGTGATATTACCGTTGTGCAACAACCACTTACAACAATGTTGTATATGTTGAATGACAAATTATTTCCGATCAAATGATACTAGGTTTGACTTTATATAGAAATTAAGGGTTTTTTTGTTTTTTTTTGTGTACAATGCCTTGCGACGAAAATATTTGTTTTAGAAAGACAAAACGGATATAGGCCTAACAATGGCAAGAACAGATAATTTTTTCACTAGTTCAGATTGAGTCGAAAAAATAAAATGATTGAGTGTAATATAATTCAAATCAAACGATTCTCAAGTAAGAACTTGTTATGAACGGAAGCCTGTTGGTTCCTGGTGAAATTATTATATGGCAGCAAGTTTCTGGCGGCTATTCAGTTCGTTTTATTTACTCAAACCAATATTATATATTGGTACACGAGGTACAATTTATAAATTTATAATTAGACAATTTGTCAGTGGAACAATATTACTATAGAAAAAGGCAATCTAGGACGACAGATTCATAAATATTTAGTATAAACGTGCATTTTCAGTTTCAAAGATGACATCAATTCACAAAATTTAAAAGCTGTTGGTCTGTAGCAGATTTTCGTGTCTAAACTTTGTTTCTTATATCTGAAACTTTACATTCCAAAATAAAGTGCATTTCAACTGCTACACGAATAAGAATTGGAAATCTATGAATTTTAGCGGCAGTCAGAAACTTGCTTGCCAGCCGCCTTACAATTGTCGTATACTCGGGCATCAACCGGCTACTGTAGTCAAACGCTAATAGAATCTTCAAATCAGTTCTGAAATATCCGTGGATTGTCAATGTGTATACACACTTCTAAAACGGGACATCTACTCGTTCTTACTGTGGAGTTTTATAGAAATTTCCGGTATATAAAAGTGGAAATGACAGTTCTTCTAAAATCTTTATTTAAAGATATTTTTAAAAACTTACTTACTCGGTATATTAGATTTCAATGAAATTATTTGCACGGAGAGTTCATGTTTCACTCCATCCCAGTGTCAATCGAGTATTGGTTGTGTTTAAATGTCGTTTATATTGAAAAGAATGGGAAAATATTTTACGAAGTAAATTATATTCTTTAAAATCATGATAATATGGACTGTGACGCTTCATCACCGTGACACATAGTTACTCAGACCCAACTATCCGTCACGTCGGTATCCAACTTTTCCTTATGGGGATTTGTTCATACTGCAAATTTAGATTCTAGGAATTTGATTGGTTCGTTGCCGTTTTATGAGACTATATTACCTGCCTGAGACAGTGATTATAGATCACGTGATCTTACTGTGACGAATACGTTGGTGAATGCTGCGATTTTGGACTCGCTTTGAACAATTCTTATGTAGTCTGAAGCAATCACTGTTTGTAAAGAATTATTATAATGGCAGATGAACACAAGTTTGTAAAACATGCAAATGACAACAGAGAGATAGCAGATATACTCTGATAACAAAACAAACGTAAAGTTCATGACGTATGAATTTACTTTCACGTCATAATAACACTTCGATCATTATGTCTGTGACGTGTAAATTTTACTGTGACGTACAAAGTTCAGATAGGTAATCAGTGACGTTACACGTCACAGCTCAGATATTTGTAATGAACAGAATAGAGGACCATGTGCAAACTTTTATTATATTTGATTTGAAGTATGACAAATTGTTATTACAGCTCCAGGCAGGTAATACTGGGCTGAAAAAGTTGTCTTGTGTTTCATATTTCCTCGCCTTCGGCTCCGGAAATGAAACACACGACAACTTTTATCGCCGATTTACCTGCCTGAAGCTGTAAACATACACTATTAACATTGGGAGAAACCAGAGGAACGTGTATTTGATTTCATAGCTCTAAAAAGCTTATGTTCTCAAAATAAGCAAGTCGTTGCACTGTCGAAATGCCATAAGCATCTTTTGATGCTACAAATACATTGAAAGATGCCCATTTTGCCAAACACTCTGCACTTATCTTGGCAATGACAAAAAACAGATAAACTTTTTGGATTATAATTTTTGTTCTTTTGAAACTCCAGAGCTCTTATTTAAACTATTTAAAGATAATACTTTGTTACGTACTTTCATGCAAAACATTGAATGAAATGATCCACCAAAACCATGTTATTGTTTGTTTTTTGATGTAACGTAGGATGCAACTATATTCTAGGATGAGTAACGAATGTCACAACTATTCTTACTCGTTACTACTGGATGTCCATAGCTATTCTCGTGATGTTGGATCCAACTATCCTTATGGGGATTACATGGGAGAAACCAGAGGAACGTGTATTTCTATTCAAAATATGCTAAAATTAGCCAAAAATAATGATTTAAAAATGCTTGGTAAGAATAGTTGTGACATTCTGTACTCTTCCTAGAATAAGTTGCATCCTACGTTACATCTAAAAACAAACAATAACATTGGTTTTGGTGGATCATTTCATTCAAGTTTTGCATGAAAGTACGTAATCAAAGTATTATCTTTAAATAGTTTAAATAAGAGCTCTGGAGTTCAAAAGAACAAAAGTTATATCCAAAAAGTTTACTGTTTTTGTCATTGCCAAGATAAGTGCAGAGTGTTTGGCAAAATGGTGCATCTTTCAATGTATTTGTAGCATCAAAAGATGCTTATGGCATTTCGACAGTGCAACGACTTGCTATTTTGAGAACATAAGCTTTATTAGAGCTATGAAATCAAATACACGTTCCTCGGTTTCTCCCAATGTTAATTGTATTTTCAGCCTTCAGGCAGGTAAATCGGCGATAAAAGTTGTCGTGTGTTTCAAATTTCCGGAGCCGAAGGCGAGGAAATATGAAACACAAGACAACTTTTTCAGCCCATATTACCTGCCTGGAGCTGTAATAACAATTTTGTCATACTTCAAAATCAATATAATAAAAGTTTTGCACATGGTCTCTCTATTCTGTTCATTACAATATCTGAGCTGTGACGTGTAACGTCACTGATTAACCTATCTGAACTTTGTACGTCACAGTAAAATTTCACGTCACAGACATAATGATCGAAGTGTTATTAGACGTTTTTAGAAAGTAAATTCATACGTCATGAACTTTTACGTTGTTTTGTTATCAGAGTATATCTGCTATTCTTTGTTTGTCATTTGCATGTTTTACAAACTTGTGTTCATCTGCCATTAATAATAATTCTTTACAAACAGTGATTGCTTCAGACTACATAAGAATTGTTCAAAGCGATGTCCAAAATCGCAGCATTCACCAACGTATTCGTCACAGTAAGATCACGTGATCTATAATACCTGTCTCAGGGCAGGTAATATAGTCTCATAATAACGGCTAACGAACCAATCAAATTCCTAGAATCTAATTTGCAGTATGACAAATCCCCATAGGAAATAGTTGGATACCGACGTGACGGATAGTTGGGTCTGAGTAACTTGTGTCACGGTGATTGAAGCGTCACAGTCCATCATTATCATGATTTTAAAGAATATAATTTACTTCGTAAAATATTTTCCCATTCTTTTCAATATAAACGACATTTAAACACAACCAATACTGATTGACACTGGGATGGAGTGAAACATGAACTCTCCCGTGCAAATAATTTCATTTGAAAATCTATATTCCGAATAAGTAAGTTTTTAAAAATATCTTTAATAAAGATTTTAGAAGAACTGTCATTTCCACTTTTTTATACGGAAATTTCATAAACTCCACAGTAAGAACGATAGATGTCCGTTTTAGAGTGTGTAAACACTTGACAATCCACGGATATTTCAGACTGATTTGAAGATTCTATTAAGCGTTTGACTACAGTAGCCGGTTGATGCCCGAGTATACGACAATTGTAAGGCGGCTGGCAAGCAAGTCTTCTGACTGGCCGCTAAAATTCATAGATTCCAATTCTTATTCGTGTAGCAGTTGAAATGCACTTTATTTTGAATGTAAAGTTTCAGATATAAGAACAAAGTTTAGACACGAAAAATCTGCTACAGAACCAACAGCTTTTAAATTTTGTGAATTGATGTCATCTTTGAAACTGAAAATGCACGTTATACTAAATATTTATGAATCTGTCGTCCTAGATTGCCTTTTTCTATAGAATATTGTTCCACTGACAAATTGCTAATTATAAATTTATAAATGTACCTCGTGTACCGAAATATATAATATGGTTTGAAAATCAAAACGAACTGAAATAGCCGCCAGGAAACTTGCTGCCATATAATAATTTCACCAGGAACCACAAGGCTTCCGTCACATAACAAGTTCTTACTTGAGATATCGTTTTGATTTGAATTATATTACATCTCAATCATTTATTTTTTTTTCGACTCAATCTGAACTAGTGAAAAATTATCTGTTCTTGCCATTGTTAGGCCTATCCGTTTTTGTCTTCTAAAACAAATATTTTCGTCGCAGGCATGTGTACACAAAAAAAAAACAAAAAAACCTTAATTTCTATATAAAGTCAACCTAGTATCATTTGATCGGAAATAATTTGTGCATTCACATATACAACATTGTTGTAAGTGGTTGTTGCACAACGGTAATATCACTCGAGGTTTAGGTCAAAACACGACCAAGCTAATTCTCTCTTAGGCGAGTGTTTTCGTGTAAGACAGGACATGATAAATTTGAATATACCAGCTGTTTGGAAAACGAGATATGCGTACACCTGATGCACAAAGAGGTTATTCAGACCGAAATATGAATTTCAAACTCTGAGAACCTTCCTTTAGTCTGGGTCCGCCGAACCTTGGATGAACTACTGGTATCCAACTTAACACTGATCATGTAGATGATCTCCAAGTGGACGTATTGGGTCACTTCCATCCAGTCCAATTGTTTTAAGAATTAAAATTTTGTCGAAAAATCGAGGCGGTTACAGAAATTGGCAGTGCCCCCCCCCCCGCCCCCCCTCCGAACGTGTTGCTGTCGATGTATTAAAGATATATATAAAACAAACAGAAACGAAATATCGTTTCATGGTACACGTTTTACAAAATAAAAAGGGAGGAAATGAATAAACAGGAAAAATTCGTGTCCAATGACCAAGTGCCCATGTTTTAACACAGCGCGCGATAGCTTTCGATTTGCATCTAGAATTGTCAAGTTTGTCCAAAAATTTCCATGTATTTCCTGAGATATTCAAGAATTGTTCTCTTTATTTAGTTGATTACTTTTTTATTGGCCGCTGACCACCCATTATTTTATGTGTACATGGACATCGTCATGTGCAATGCAATTGATTTTGTCTTATAACGCTTTATCTAGCATTTTAGAACGAAAAAGGCTAGCTCTGTATCGTTGATACAAATTTGGGGGCATTGTGACCTTGATCTTTGACTAATAACTTGCCTCAAGGTCTGGACATTCCTTCTGGCACAGAGCACCAGTTCTGTGAAATTTCCAATCCATTCTACTCAGTGACAAGTATATGGCCCTGACAATGTTAAAACTACTATGAGCATTGTGACCTTGACCTGTGACCAATAACCTTGACTCAGAGTCATGGTATTTTTTGGGTCCAGGGCACAGTTTATGAAAATATTGTTCCAATCTACAAAGAGGTCAGAAGTTAGGTCCGGACAAACATTTTCGGCCGACAACACACTTAACGGACGGACAACGCCCATAATAACACGCCCTGTCTGAAGACGGGCGTAATAAAACGGGCAACATATACATTTCTTTGTTTACTGTTAATTAAATTGAACCTATAATAGTAACCTTACTTGTAAGGTATGGAGAGGCACTTGGACATTAAGCGTTATACCGTAATACGGAAGCCGAACGAATTGATAACCTAAGTGTGGACAGTTAATGTGAACTTTGCACCAACTAATAACAAATGGGTTTCCCTGTAAATATAATGGTTAATTATAAAAACGCGGAAAAGGGACAAACACTCAATAGTACTGTTATGGCTATTACAATCATCGGATCGATAATTATTTTATCTTTCACCAGAATTCAAGAGACACGAAGAAAAGGGGGTCACCTGAAAGTATAGGCGATTCCGTGCAGTATTGGATCCGCCCATATTGAACAAACCTAACCTGTCTAGCAGATTTAATAACTATAACATGTACATGTAGTTTATCCAGGAGAGGACTGGATTGGCTGTTGTAATAAGTGTGTCTAACTAAAGTGGCTTTGGCAACATTTGTTTCAAAAGGCACATATCTGAATAACCATGTATTATCATTTCCTATGTTGTTCAAATTGTGATAGTCTACAATTAGTAATAGGTTTGTGTATGAACAGAAATGTTGTGCTTTAATTTGCATGAAAATTTGTGAAGATTGCATGTATTTTACGACAAAGTCTTATACATGTTACAGTAACTTTTGATTATATCACATATTATTTTCAATATTCTGAAACATTGGCAATTTTATATGAACACTGGTGAAAACAAGGACTACATGTACTTGACAGGATGTACAGTGTCTATGCATTACTAAGTACTATGTACGCACATAATGCCATTGTACAAACTTTGCAACAGGAAAATGAATGTGTGAGTCATCAGACATCTACAATAAGTAGCTTTAAACCAAGTTACGACTGCACAGCAAGATTGTGTATTACATGTAGCAACATCTAGGCAGGTTTTAACGTGAATGACATATTTGTGTGTCTTGTTGTGTAACGATACGTGAAATGCTAAACTGTTTATGGAGCATCACGTTCCAATGACTCTAAAACGAGGCACTACTTATCTACATGTGCAAGACAAGAGATTCATTATTGTCTTAAAAGATTGAAGTATAAACATTTAAAAACTCCATAATATAATAATGATAACAAAGTAATATAAAATCACCTTAAATAGATTCATTTAAAGAAATAAGAAAATCTGTTAAATTTGCTAAGTCATTCCAACCAAATGACACAGTGTACATTTTAATAAGTGTCTAAAAATGAACCAACGGGTATATGATTTTGGTACCGTGGTGTGATAACGTGTATTTGGTATATTGATAAATTCTCTATTAGATGCATTGTACTCCGCTAGCGCTGACTTCCGATGTCCCAATAATGGTCTTATTTTCCTTCTGTACTTGCCTAGTCGGCAGTACTCTTGCAATCTGAAACATTTTTAAAAAAAACAATTAGATGGTGTATATATCAAAAAAAGAGCGGGTGTGTGTTAAAATCAACATTTTCATCATTTCATTATCTCTATCTTGCAAACATAAGATAAAAACGCCTTATCTATGTAATGTCCCAGTGTTCACAGACAGTGCAACAAATACAATAGGTGGATATCAGTGAACATATATACACACGAATGTTACTTTTAAAATACGTTGACTTTTGGGGTAGCTATTTTATTTAGGTCATATAAACTAGACAGACATATTTAACAATTAATTTAAAGGTGTCATGGAGCATGTAAAAATTTAGCAATTTTTAATAACTAAAAAATGGCATATAAATTTATTATAATAATGTCATGTCTTACTAAAGTTGGAGCTAAAACAAAACAATATTTAAATTTTGAAAATTGAATTAAGTCTACATTATTTTCACACGCCAAACATGTACATGTATATGTTATTAAACTCTGAAAAGAGGATAATAGAATGAGAAGAATGCCAATCTAGGAACTAACGTATTGCTTTGTTTGAGAAGATCGATTAAGGTTAAGACAGATTCTCCATTACAAAATATAATGATAATTTTGGTTGCACTCTGGGAAAACTCTAATTGTGAGGAAGCAGTTGTTATAATTCAAAAGGAGTCGTGCATAAATAGTTACGCTAATTTAGGAATGGAAGAGACTGAATCGGACAAATGAAATCTGAGAGGAAATTGATAAACAGTAAAAAAAAAAAAAAAAAAAAAAAATCTCTGTCAAAAAGTTAGTAATGTGGAAATTGTTGAGTGCTTCACTATTGCGAGAACTTGTTATGGCAGGGTTTCGCAGTAAAAGAGACTTAAAATACTGATAAACTAACTGAAACTTGTTTAGGCAACACAAAGCGTTTGAGCGGTAATGGGAAACATTCGATGGGTGGTAAATGCCCCGAAAAACCGTGCTTGATATATGGAGGGAAGACTTTTGAGAACCAACATGAAGCCTCTCCTTTTGATGTTACAATTCTGTCAAAGAGCTGCTCTCGTTAGTGACAAAACAGCGATTTTAATAAAGTAGACGTTGCGTTTGCTTGATCATATGGAAAAATGACACACATCGACAAAATAATGTTTTTACCATGTAATAATGTGTCTGGTGTTGAATGTTCTGAAAAATAGATCCAGAGAGCGACATTGTCTACAATAATTGTTTGATTGATCCTAAAATAT
>CAJDSM010001843.1:0-12325 GCA_903981925.1 Ostrea lurida
TCACGAACTCGCTGTGGATCGGTGTATTACATGTGTGTGATTTATTGATTTGAATTTGATTTCAGGCTTCGATTATCACAATAAATCATGAAACTTTCACTGGTATTTGCATCTAAAGTGTATTTCCAAGTGGTCTTCTTTTATTTCTGCTGTTGTCATGACAACAGCACCTCCAATATCATGTATATTGCATTTAAATGTCTTAATATCATCAAATTAAAATATCACAAATTTTCTAATATGCATGTGCCTGGCCCTTAGCTGAAATGGTCCTTAAAGGTTATCATACATATGGCATGCTCTTGTGTATCTAATTAACTAGGTGACATAAACACCATAAGCAGGTGATAGTGGTGCATTACTACATAGAAAAGGAAAGTTGACGATTGCAAATTTAGTGGCATCACCCGTATCATATGATGTAGTTTCAATCTGCCATTAGAGTTAATATTTAGTAAAATATCGAAATATGAAGCAGATTCTATAGTGTCCTTTATTTCGAGTTCGTCAGTATATAATATAAATCATATATGGTACCAATTTTTAAATATGCAAATGCAAATATAACGAACAGTGATCAATCTCCTAAGTCCTAAATATAAATCATATACGGTACCAATTTTTATGCACCAGATGCGCATTTCGACAAATTATGTCTCTTCAGTGATGCTCAAACCGAAATGTTGGAAATCCAAAACATGAAAGTAAAACTTTATAAAAGTGATCAATGTAGTGCCAAAAGATTGGGGCCAAAAACTTCGAATGATCAGAGCTATGCCTGAGGGAGATTATCCTTAATTTTGATATGACTTTCTAATTTTACCACTGCAATTCCTAAAAAGAATACCAAAACAAGAGTTGGGCAATTCACGGACCCCTGGAACACCACCCAGAATTGGGATCAGGTGCATAGGAGAGTAAGCGATCCCCTGTTAACGCGGTCACACCGCCGTGAGCCCATCGTCTTGATCAGGTAACGGAACAGTCCGTAGTCAAATCAATATGTGAAAACGGCATCTGTAGAACACTCACTCCTCTTCAAGCAATGGTTATGAAACACATCCGAACAGTCATTAGACTCAATATAGGTCAATATTGGCTAAACAAATTCTGCTATATACACGACCATAGAAGATTACGCAAAGGCTGCCTTTAAACGTGACTTGTTAAAACCCCTGAAACAACACCTCTGTCTGTAAGTAGCTTGCCTCGATTCAAAAACTGATTTATGACGCAGAAACAAGCGTCTTGCGTATTCGAATAAGTTGAGAGACATACACACAATATGCAGCGTGAAATAACTATGAAAATCATCATTGTTAATTGATAAGATATCATCTATATATCTATATGTAAGGTTGAAAGACATGGCACTTTTTTATCATGTAACAATTTTTAACAACTTCTGCTTCATATGAATATCAAAAATACGTCTTCCAATAAGGGGGCGCAAATTGTGCCAATAGGAATACCAACAAATTATTCTCAAAAGACTACATAAATTTCATCTCGTATAAAAAACCAAGCATACTCTTAATATCTACTTGTATTTCTGCAACTAATTCTAGGTGAAAAAAGCATGAATTTCATACCAAAGAAATGTTATAACGGCTTTGTTTAACGGATTATTTATATACAGCATTTTCAAAGTGAATTTAGGCGAATATGAAAAGTACCCTGTTGTTTACAGTCAATGAAACAGTTTGGCAAAAATCATATAATTAAACATAAACGTAAATCTAGCACTTGATACTTACAATACTCCAGCTGAAAAGCTAATTTTAAGCTTTTATGCTGTGAGGGTTAAGTTGATTAAGGATAAGGGAGAGTTGTTCTGAAGAGGGACGAGTTGTTTTAGGGACAAGCTTTCCCAATGTTTGGGAGCGTTGTCTTGAGAGCGAGTTGTCTAAGGAACGACTTGACCCGATACCGTTTACAAGAAATTAAACCATTCTTTAATGGGTGGAGTCAGTTATGACACCAGGGGCTTCTCCACTTTACAGCTAGTTAAGGTTTGCCCGAAAAAAATCGCAGTGAAGTACTAAATGTACCCAAGTGCTCTTTACAGCATCTGGCGTCACAATGAAAAAGTGCGCCATGATGTATACATAACGGCATATCATAGGGAAAATGTCATAATATTGGTGTCTATTTTAGTCTTTATTTACTAAGGCTAACAAAATGTACACGTGAAAAATTCCCCGTGAAATTATTATACATATCACTTTTTTCGTATTGCATCACTGCCAAATTATCGATATTTATCATGCGCAAATGTAATATCTATATTATATCGTGACCTTAAAATCGTCCCTTTTCTGTATCTATACAATGGACTCATTTGCATAAAGAAAGTTATCGCATGTAAACAAATCGACATTTTCACAATATCTGATATAGTTGGTTACACAAGATTTTGGAACATATATTCTGGATCTATTTATATTTTTGAAAACTGTTGGGACAAAATTATTACTTATATATTTTCTACAGACTGGGGGCAACTCCGGTAATTAACTGATCGCTGTCAATATGTTGAATTGATTTTTATCATTTTCAGAGAAATTATGCATTTGCTCTCCTAACTTTTCATGTTAAGATTTTCTATATCCTTCTGAGCTTATTGATAAATTATCAGCTGGTAACGCGCATATAGTGAAAAAAATTCAAGTAAGAATGACCTCTTAATGTTTTCCAAAAATAAAGTGTTGCGTTACCATAGCTGACGTCAGGGGTAATTAGTGCGTGGAAATTTATGATACACTGCTCGCAGTCAAGGTATGGGAAGTATGGTCTCAATGTTCAACCGATACAATTAATATTGGTATTGTGAATTTGAGGTGTAAATTCACGCAAAATCATCAATCTGTTTTCTTATGGGAGCCCTTAACGTAATTGTGCTGCGTGTTAATAAACTTGTCTTAACAAAAGAAAGAAAAAATATATGGTTTAAGGGTGGCGATCCCAATACTTTTGAAAATAATGGATCATTTAAAAGGGGGAAGGATCATTCATGACACCCATAACCCTTCAAATGTGTCCATGAACTTGTCCCAAAACAATGATCAAGAAAACTATGGTATGAGGGTTAGGATCTCAATAGCTTTCAAGATAGCAGACCATCTTTAGGGGTGAAAACAGTTTCGACCCTCAACTTTATATCCCTATTGTAGCGAACATCTTAACCCTGGGGCTGCCATTTGAACAAACTTGAATCTACTCAATATAGTGATGTTTCCATATTATAATTTTGGAAAACTGTACACAGACTGTTCATGAGAGGAGAATGTTTACCATATAATTCTGTGTAAATGCATGATAAGCTTTGTTACTCTATTGTGGCCCCATCCTGACCCTGGGGACTAGTAGTCAAACAAAATTGAATCTACACTATATATTGATGTTTTTATTTCAATTTGGGAAGCTGTACACAAACTGTTCTTGAGGAGAAGATTTTTAATTGAATTCCCTCTCTGTTAAATTTCGGTCCTTTATTGTGACTCCAATCTATTATTAAGGTCTTCCGTTTCAGACGGAAGACCTATAAGTGATTTGTACTGTTTATTATTATTATATTATTTTATTATTATTATTATTTTTCCATTTTTGTCCGGGCGATTTCTCAGAGATGTGTCAGTAGATTTTTTTTGAGATTTACAGGGTAACATTTGTAATGATATAAACTGATATGATATTTTTTCATTTTTTGAAAATTCCACTTCCGGTCGTGGAGTACGAGCGATTTCCGTTTCTCATTTCCTTCTTTTTCTCAGGAACGATATAAGATAGAGTCACCAAACTTTCAGGGATGATAGAACTAACTTAGTAGAGACGTGCACAATGGGGTTAACGGTGTCGTCCGTCTCACTTGCTCGTTGTCACCGGAAGTGATAAAAAGATCGTGATTTTCAAAACTTTTTTCTTTCAAATCGAAACCTTACCACTTTATTAGCCTCTTTTGAAGTATCGAAACAGTTTACCCCACCGGAAGTCGAAACGTCACTTCCGGTTATTTCAAAACAAAGTTTCATTTTCTCATTTTTCAGAGCCATATATCTCGCTTTAATAATAAAGTGTTTGACTTGAAAATTTACGTATATTGTAGAACACTACACATATCTCAAGTAACGTCAGAAGGTTTTGTAAAATCTACTTCCGGTCGTCAGATATGGTGTCCACAAAATTCAAATATTTTTGTCTCATTTTCTCAAAAACTAGATAAGACAGACACTTCAAACTTTCAGGGATGATAGACGTTGACTTATAGAACAAGATCTAATGGGTTGAATATTTTCGGCGTCACTTCCTTCCGGTGTCACCGAAGTGATAAAACAAATCGTAGTTTCAACCTTTCCTTTCAAATTAAAACCTATACCACTTTATTAAGTCTCCTTTGAAATATCAATTACAATTTACCCCCGGAAGTTATGAGACACCCACTTCCGGTAATTTAAAAAAAAAACATTCATTCATTTTCTCCAGAGCCATAATATCTAGCTTATAAAGAGTGTCTTGGTTTAGTCATGGTTATGTCGACACACTATATCAGAAATATTTCATCAGGAAGTTGCGAGTTGAAGTAGTGTATCGGAAGACCTTCTCATTACTCGTAATGAGTTTCTAGTTATTATTATTTTTCCATTTTTGTCCGGGCGATTTCTCAGAGATGTGTCAGTAGATTTTTTTGAGATTTACAGGGTACATTTGTAATGATATAAGCTAGTAGATATGTTTTTTTATTTTTTGAAAATTCACTTCCGGTCGTGAGATACGCGCGATTTCCGGTTTTTCATGTCCACTCTTTTTCTCAGGAACGATATAAAGATAGAGCCACCAAACTTTCAGGGATGTAGAACTCACTTAGTAGACGTGCACAATTGGGTTAACGGTGTCTCCGTCACTTCCGGTCGTCACGGAAGTGATAAAAAGAATCGTAATTTTCAAACTTTTTTTTTCAATCGAAACCTATACCATTTATTAGGCCTCTTTTGAAGTATCGAAAACAGTTTACTCGACCGGAAGTTGAAACGTCCACTTCCGGTTTTCAAAACAAAGTTTCATTTATTCAGAGCCATATATCTCGTTATAAATAAGTGTTTGACTTGATTTACGTATGTTGTAGACACTACCAATATCTCGAGTAACGTGAGAAGTTTTGTATAAATCTACTTCCGGTCGTAAAGATACAGTGTCCACAAATTCAAATATTTTGTTCTCATTTTCTCAAAAACGAGAAAAGACAGACACATTCAAACTTTCAGGGATGATAGACTTTGACATTTAGACAAGATCTAGTGGGTTGAATATTTTCGGTGTCACTTCCGGTCGTCACCGGAAGTGACGAAAAAATCGTATTTTTTCAATCTTTTTCTTTTAAATTAAAACTTATACACTTTGATAGGTTCCCTTTGAAGTATCAAATACATTTTCCCACCACGAAGAAGTTGAGACGCCTACTTCCGGTTATTAAAAAAAAACTTTCATTATTCTCATTTTCAGAGCCATATATCTAGCTTATAAAGAGGTGTTTCGGTTACTTTCTTCATGGATATGTCGACACACTATTTCAGAAATATTTCATCCGGAAATTCTGAGTTGAAGTAGTGTAACGGAAGACCTTCTCATTACTCGTAATGAGTTTCTAGTTATTATATTATTATGCACATTTATATAGCGCCCTATATATTAAAAAATTACTCTAAGGCGCTTTACATATAAGTCCAAAATTATTCAAGAATATATGTAAAACACAACGATCAGTGATAATGACAGTTAACCACAAGCACACACAACTCGAAACAACAAATCCATAGAATCATAAATTAATGCTGTTTAAGTTGGGTTTTTTTTTTTTGTAGTCAATCACATTATGAAAATAAAATGTTAAGTTTTAATAATTATATAAGAGTCAATTCAGCACATAGGGTTACATTAACGGTTATAGCAATTAAAAAAAGTAGTCTTTAAATTTCTTTTAAAAACACAGATTGATGTTTCAAACGAAGGTGTTTTGGAAGACTGTTCACACGACGCGCTGATGAGGCATCAAAAGCGCCTGTCACCTTCAGTAGACTAATTTTTGTCCGCACAATTTGGTATATGTGTTAACAAAAGCAAAACCGAATCTGTCTGATCGGCAGTGACCTTGTTGGATGGTAGATATTGACCAAGTCCTGGATGATTCATGAGATAGGCCACGCAGAGCCTTTGAACAACTCATTTACTAGGATTTTGTAGCTGAACATCGGAAAGTAACAGGTAGTACCAATGGTCGAGGACATTGAGAGTGTGGGAGTGATATATGGTGCGTGTTTTGGAAGAGCGCCGAGTCACTAGTAAGGAGCAGCAGTAGTTCGCTGATAACCGTTTTGCCAAGTTCGTTAAAGACGCTGGTTTTAATAGAGCTAGGTGGATCCAGCATATTGTATAGCACTGTGCGGTATAAATAGGAAAGCCTTGTTGATTCCTATAGCTGGAACGAGGACTGAAAGTGTTTCAGTCGTGCAGATACCTCTTAGAAACTGTAGCGTGTTCATTGATTCTGATTTTTTTTTGGGAGCGATTATTAGTAGCGCCAGAAACGAGGTCCGAGTGCGGTTCGTGACGCTATGATGATGAGTACGGAGGGTTCGCGAAGAAGTCGATGGTTCAAACGTTGTTATGTGTCTGTATATAGGATGTGTATTAGGTTGTTGGACTCTAGAAGACCTGATAGATATTTGAGGAGTGTGGATAGTACAATTCTACTCTCTATTGGTTTTGGGGAGGTACGTAGAGGAAGGCATTTTCCCGTAGTCAAATGCGAAGCCATTCCGACAAGTGACCTGCATGATTGTTCGACCCGCATCATCGGTTATGAAGTTTCTTATTCTACGGACGTGTTTTTAAGTTTGAAGTACCATTTTGACTAGTGTTTTATTTTGGGGATCCATGAGAAAGAGATCTATTCAAAGAAAACACCAAGGTTTTTTACGCACCTGGACCATCATTAGAACAAACCCGAATCTACACTATATTTATTTTTTTTCCATGGGAGTTTAACAAACTGTGCACTAACCATTTTTAATAAGAATATTTTTAAAGACCCATGTTATAGTGTGGCTCCATCCTGAACCACCGAGATCACAGTTTGAACAAACTTCCATTGTAACTAAAAACAATTGTGTACAAACATTAAATTGGTTAAACACTGTCTTTAAACGTGATTGTTATAAACCCTGCAACAACAAATTGTTTGGAAGTCACCTGGCCCGATTCAAACACTTATCTTACGCCTATCGTAGAAGTTGAGGGGTAGTCATCCTTTCTACATGGATCATAAGAAAGAAAAAAGTGATGGTTAAATACCTGGAAACAAAAGAGAGCATTGGTCTACATCACACTTGTGGTGTCCATGCTGTAGACTGTTCTTGTGATTGATGAGTACAGAAGCGAAGTCCAAAGGTGGCAAACATTTGTCAAAATAAATTTGGAGTGCATCTCGTCCAATCTTTGTAAGTTTGTCAAAAGTCTTGAAATTGAGTTTCTTTAACTCCGGCTGGGACAGAGTGGTGGACTCGTCTCTGTCCATGAGGTCATCCAATTCTGAAACAAAATAATTATCAACATTTTTATATTTATTCGCTTGCTCTATACTTATAATAAAACGTGTCACAATTTTTATATTTGTCGAATTATCGCACTAAAAATTAAAAACAACATTTTATCAACACTCTTATACATGTACATGTATTTATCCATTTACTGTACCCTGAAGCTGAAATCACGCCACTGAAATTTTAGTTTCTGAACACAATGTTTATCTAATCCCTATCTTATAAAATATATACTTACCTGCTACTTCGGCTAGGACATCCTATGAAAATGAAGACTACCATTAAAAACATTTAAACAAGATGTGTTTGTGAAACACGAAAGCTCCCGTATCCTACATGCCAGTGGGAGGGGCTTGTCATAAACATTATGCATGTGAAATATTAAAGGTCTACTCCTTACCATTTAAAATTTATGGCCAATGTTACAGTTTTTTTTTAATGTACATCGAAATGCAAGGTCAAACATTCTGATATCATGTAAAAGGATTTGTCAAAAAGGAATACACATGTAAAATATCAAAAGCCCTACTTTTCCCCATTCAAAAGTTATGGTCATTGTTTAAGGTTTTGAAAGATCAAGGTCAGGAGGTCAAAAACTTCGGTACCATCAGAAAGGTCTTGTCGTAAGAAACGTACAAGTAAAATATCAAAGCCCTAGTACTTACCATTCTAAAGTTATAGCCAAAGGTTAAAGTTTCAGACAGAATAACAGAAGGACAGAATAACAGAAAGACAGACAGGACAAAAACCAATATGCTCCCCGATCTTTGATCACGCGGGACCTAAAATCCTTTGGGAAAAGGCGATATAACTTTTAAGTACTTGTGCACAATCTTTTTGTTGTATACATCATAATAGTAAAAGATGTTCAACTTATAAACTAAAATTATATGCATGCATTGTATACATTGTCATTAGAAATAATGTACTTGTGAAAAGAAATGATGGAACGCCTATTGATAAAGATACCTGTTTCCAATAGACCAAAAGAGCGGATTCACTCAGGATATGATGATTAATCATTCCATGTTTTGGACAAGTAATTTTTCCTTTCCCATAAATGTCTTTCTCTTCAATAAAACAGTCATCGTGTTCGCGAAACACTTCCTGCCTTGAGCATTGATATCCGACATTGTACATCACTTTCTTGTGAAAGTTTTTTGTTAGACCATTCAGTAATCTCTCAATATTGTCACGCTGATTTCTAGCTGTCACATCCTTTTGCATATTAAAACCTGCTGGGCTGAAAACCTGATCTGAATTGAATATCTATTCACAGCCCGCGCACAGCGTGTCGCTTATAGACAAACAAGCAAATTTTGTAGAGACAAAGTCCATTGTCCTCCAAACGATCCATTCGCCCATTGGTTTTTGTCAAACAAAGCACCAATAAGTCGGAAATAAAAAGAAGTATGGCAGAAATTGAAATCGAAAGACCAATACCGATGTTTTATTTTGGATGGAGTTGAACAAAAGTTCTCTTCCTTGATACCAAAGGTCATCTTGTTCATACACGGAATGTAATGTGCGTATGTACCAACTGCAATAAGACCAAGCCGCTGCATATATTGCAACAAATTTGCTTTGTTTTGATTTCTTTCCCAGCGACTGATTTCAAAGTTCCGAATACTCCAAATAGTCGTCAAAAGCCTGTCTAGGATGTGACCACTTTTGTAAAAGGAAACCCAGTCGCGGTTGTTATCAACGATATCTCTGACATGGTTTGGATCAGTTATTATGTTCTTAAAGGAATCAACAAACCATTGGATGTTAATGATGACAGTTTCAGCTAGAGAACTTTCATCAAAGTGTAGTAGCACGCCTATATCGTGGTAGAACTTTAGGATATCCTTCATTTGTGCGTATTTCTCTTCGTTTTCCCCAAAACAACTCTCTCTAAATTCTGTAACCGACACCATTCTTTCTCCTTGACCTTTGAGTTCTCTGAGTACAATTTCAGACAATGCCCAGTCTGTAGGAATGGTTTCCTTCCACCTATCTTCTTTAGCAACTGAAACTATGCACTTCTCTAGTTCAGAAAGCGTGTCCTGAAAAAAGGAACCATCTGACCTAAAACCTAGAACAAAGCAGCGTTTTCTATCTAGGTGCGTTTTCAGGTGTCTGTCGAATTGGAGATAATCCAGTATGCTGTTGTATAACGTGTTGGAGTCCTGTAATGTAAATATCAGAAGTTGAGAGGAAATTCTACGAAACACAGATTATCTCAAGCTATGAATAAGAAGTTAAGAGGGAATCCTATGAAGAAACATGGATCATTGAAAGGAATAGATGTGCATATAAAAACTGATACATTCTCAGTGCACTATTTTACAATTATTCCGACAAGATATCGTTTGTTGGTGACGTTTTACCTATGTACATCTACTCTTTTCAGTTCTTCGGTTATAATCGTAAGATTTCTTTGTCATTTCGTATAATGTCATATAGAAATTTGACAAGCCTGTAGATTTGATATTTCTTTACACTTAAAAGGGTGTCTCAGATAAAAGCATGCAAAATCGTCCAGTAGCAATACTCTCTGATTGGATTCAAACTTTGCCAGTAACATCTAGTATGAACAAAACAAAATCTGAAAAAAAAAATTTCATCGCGCTCATTCAACTGGTATGGGCTGGTAGACCTGTTTCTAAAAATAGACCTTCTGTAACAAAATGTTAATGATATTTTACTGGTTTGTGTATATCAAATTAAAACCTGAATAACTATTGATATATTTTATTGTGTAATTTAATAAACCTGATGGGCACTTCTTGTAATTGTAGTCAACATGGCCAACAGCCATCCTGTTTAAGTACAAAAAGGTCATGAAATTGACATATTGTCACATTTGAAAAGTATGCAAATTTTCTAAGATTTTACAATACCATTACAGCCATAGTGTAGAATAAAATTTTAAAATTTCTTTAGCTTATTGTTAATCAATCTAATACACGTATATTCAAAATATGAAAAATCTGCTGATGGCAAATGTATTCTACAGTATTTTTCTAATGGAGGAATGTGTTACATTTTCATGACAACGTTTTTAGAGCATTATAGTTATGCACAACTACAGTGCATTATAGTTATGCACTGTCCGGGAGGTGTTGAAAACGACTTAGATTTTGCAGTCTATAAACATATTAATTTCGCATCTTCAATGTAGAGGCAGATAACGAACAGTGATCAATCTCGCAAGTCCTAAATATAATACAAAAACAAGAGTTGGGCAATCACGGACCCCTGGACACACCAGAGGTGGGATCAGGTGCCTAGGAGGAGTAAGCATCCCCTGTTGACCGGTCACACCCGCCGTGAGCCCATAGTCTTGATCAGGTAAACGGAACAATCCGTAGTCAAATCAGTGTGTGTAATAAATTGTTTGTAATCATGTTGTTCTGCTGAATCTCAAGCATCTTCTTAAAACACCGAACATTTTTTGAACCCTTATTATTTGGAAAAACTACCGATAAATAATATTAACGTGCAGCTTTAATATTCCAATGGCGTATGTCCACGAAGATTATAATTTTATAATGATTATTTACAACAAGCATGCATTTTATTCCAAAAACAGGTAAAGATCAATTTTGTGAGACAGTGTATGCAATTTTGATCAATACGGAAATTCTTTCTTCTTTCTTAACTCTAGTGTGGAATATTTTATTGATATTTATCCGTGTTTAAACTACTCTCTCGTCTGCCTCTTCTCTCTTCCTCTCTCTCTCGTCTGTCTCTCTCTCTCTTCTCTCTCTCTTCTCCTGCTCTCTCGGTTCGTTGTCTCCTTTTCTTTCTTTTCTTTGCTTCTTTCTTCTTTTTTCTGTTCTCTTTCTTCGCTTCTTCTTTTCTCTTCTTGTTCGTTTCCTCGTCTCGTCTTCTCGTCTCCTGTTCGTCCGTCTCTTCTCTTTTGTCTTTCTTTCTCTGTCCGTTCTCCCTTTTTTCTCGCGTCTCATCTCTCTTCTGTCTGCTCGTGTCTCTCTTCAAGCCACATTTAAGCGTGTTTTTTTCTATTAAGCTGGTTGGGTATTAACATATATGAACTTCGTAAAATTTAGCAAATCTCATTATCTAAATTTTAAGGGGATTTTATTGTCCCTAAGCATAGCTTCTGAGTCCTTCGAAGAGTTTTTTTGGCCCCAATCTTTTTGGGACTACTCTGATCACTCCGTTTCATGTTTCGGATTTCCCCACACATTTCGGTTTAAAGCATGCACTGGGTGAAGAAGACGACTAATTTTGTGCAAAAAAAATGGCGCTTATGCGCATAGTTTGGTTTTTTGGTTGGCTCATTAGAGATTAATGTGTGGTTACCCCCTATCCATATGATTTATTTTGGTTTATAGCTTTGCGTTCTTGTGGGGGATTGGTTTTTCAGACTTCTTTCTCTTAGTTTTACAACAGCTGCGCAAGTGGCATGATACAAGTCCATTTGTGCATGTCATAATTGAATTCATCCAACTTAAAGTCGGAGATCGACGAAATCGCACATCTGGTTTAATGCCACAGCAAGAGAACGTTGCGTGGACGGTTCGCAAATTATCATGGGGAAATAAAAGTTGCTCGCGCAAACTTTTACATAATCTAGAAGGATTTTCTCTGCTACTCTCCGTCTCTCTCTCATCTATCTTCTTTCTATCTTCTCTTCTTCTTCTCTCATCTTCTCTTCTTCTCTCTCTCTCTTCTCGTCTTCTCTCTTGCTCTCTCTTTCTCGTCTCGCTCTCTCTCTCTCT
>CAJDSM010001844.1:0-18077 GCA_903981925.1 Ostrea lurida
GTTACTTCGCCATTTTATATCAAGAACATCACTGAGAATGTTATCGCTATTTACACTTTCACTCTCATCCCTAAATTTTGATTGCGTGAGGAAAATGCTCTCTCCATCAGAGGAACTCATGTTTGTATGATTCAAAGGTGAAAGTGAATGAATATTTAATGATTTCAAGTTTTATAGACCTCAGAACTTACTTGAAATTGTCCAATAAGTAAAACAAAAGAAACAGCTCCCAATGACTATGTTTTTAAGTTGGTTAGGGTATAACAGTTTCCTGAGCAGTAGGACACATTATGAAAGAATGGATTATAGGGAACATAAATAATTTTATCTGGATTACCTGATATATAATCCAATATTATACAAAGAAATAATGGTTTTAAAGTAGTGAGTAGAAGCTCAAACTGTACATTCTGGTAAGGAAAGAACTGATATTGGCCCTACGGGCCTCGATCCGTTCTTTCTCTCCACAGAATGTACAGTTTCGGCTTATAATCCTTTAACTTACGTAAACAGTAATTCGCAGCATAATAACACCTCATACTTCATGTTTCACTTCATCTACGTTAGTGAATACAACACAGTCGCGTTATTACTTCACTTTTGTAGGAAATTGGTTTTTTTTACAAAGCAATAACAGTCTGCAAAAATATTAAATGCAACATCAAGATTGCAATCGGATCGCAGGATTAAGTGGTATAATGGTTACGTCGTGGCCAAGAGGGTGCGTGTTTGAGTCCCACTGAAATCTGAGACACAATCATAGGAGGTGCCAGCTACTTGGCCTAACGCTTGGCACGTGAGTCACGGGTCTTAAGGATATGCTCCTAAGACGATGGTCACTTGTCGTGGCAGTCGTTGGTACATTTAAGAAACTTTACTACTGACGCCATAAATACCAGGTATACATGTTAATTTCAAATCTGAATTTGAGGTACCTCCTCTCGAACTTATAGTGCATAAAATCTGCTCTTGATAGCTTCTGTTGCCTTTTGTGTTCAACGTAATATTGCTCTTAAATACATATTACTTATGTTATATGGCTGAAAAGAATTTATGAGACATTGATGGTTGCATTTGAAAAAAAAATAAATATCACATCCAAGTCCTCATTATTATGGAATTCATCGAATTATCTGATTGATCATGCGAAATAAAACCAAACTAAAACAAATACGAAAACGAAAGATTTGTTATTTGAATCGAACCGAACCGAAATATGTCTAAACCGTGACAACAATGCAAAAGAGGCATCTCATCACACTCAATGCACACAACAAACTTAACCCAGCTGTGAGTATTCAAAAGTTATGAACAATGAGTTGTTTTTTGCAGACAGAGAGATTGAAGGGCCACAGCCACAACAGGCATCAAAATGAGAACGTTATTATATATATGGTATGCCTATTTTGACATTAAACTGCATAACAACCAACTCAATGTTGAAAGTAGCTCGTTCAATGTGATACGATTTTACCATAGACGTAAAGCAAAGGGATCGCCGACTCTCTGTGGCGGGAAAATATGTTCCCCGCTCAGCAGCGCCCTCAACGGGTTGTATAGAAATATTTCCGGTAATACAAATATGTGTACACGATTCTTGGCCTGTCAATCTAATAAACTTTCAAATACAATTAATTATGGATTGTATAACATTTTTTATTAACTGAGTAATTACCAGACTGGAGAAAATAACAATTATCGAAACTTCATAGATCTTTCGAGAGTTTATACGGCATATCAAACAAGACCATACATGCAGAAATACATTTTTAAAATTCCTTTTCATACATTCATTCTCAGTTGGCTATTGTAGATGTTTGATAGAAGGTGCAACGTAGATAGTCATTCAAAAATTTAGCATTTTAAAAATATCTTTAATGTAATAAATTCTATTAGAAACTCGAGTTTGCTCCGTGTAGGCCTACATACTAAAGATTCAAGATAGTAAAGCGGAATGCAAAAAGACTCCGCCTTAATATCAATAAACGTGGTGAAATGTTTTTATAATAAATTAAATTTGACATGGTTCACAAGTTTTTTAAATGTACATATTTTGAAACAAAACTGACACCCCCCCCCCCCCAATTCTCCTTGCAACTCGAGTGCCGTATCAATGTTCAAACAATTTTGCGTGACTCAAATAAAAATCCGACTACACTATCGCATCCACTACCGATTCACATTTTGATACATGTATTTTAATTAATCTCTAAACTTCGCTCCGGTTGGAGGATGAGAGTAATAAAATAGAGTGCTGGGGGGGGGGGGGGTATCAACAACAATGTTTTTCCCTTTCGAAAATATATGTCAAGTGACTATGATAAATATTTCTTTACAGTAAGTGTAACGAAAGAGAGAGAGAGAGAGGAGAGAGAGAGAGATAGAGGAAGAGAGAGAGAGAGAGAGAGAGTTGAAGCGTGTTATCATCTTTTTCTTATTTTCAAGGGGGGGGGTAGCAACTCCCGTAACCCTACCTAAATCAAATGTATTGACAGTATACATTTATATGCACATGGACACCTTTATATGCCACCTACCCCCCCCCTTCGGTGTTTTTGCACTACACTCAAGTTACAGCGTCTACATGTATATCCAAGCTTCTGGCATCGACACATAAGCACTACAGGGTAATCATGATTTAATCAATCAATAATAAATAATAAATAAAAAAAAAATCTCCTTTCCTCTAATATATATTTATATATTGGGAAGATTTTTTTTTCTATAATTATTTATTTAATTGATTGATTGATTAAAATTCGATACCTGTTACGATAAAAATGAAAGGACATGGAAATATCTCAGTTCTAGCCTCACCAGCCACAAGACTCTCGATAGACAACAGGAATATCGTTGAGTATTCTTTCCCGATTTCTTAAACTGGCCGAGAAATTGTCCGAGAACTCTCGAGGCCAGTACGTTCATGATATTTTCAAATTTAGGCCTATTCTAAAACCATTGAAGAAAGGTTTAGGCGGACAAAATCTGCTAGCTCACAGGCAATAAAACTCGACCTTCAAAATCCCACGATGTATAAATTTCCATGACGACTTGCATAGCTAAATTTTCCTTGAAAGATATCAGACAACATTGTTTTTTCCTATGTCATTAACAACGGAAGTTGCTTTCTATACATCCCGGTGAGGGCGCAGCAATCGCAGGGAGATCATGACATATAAAATAGAAGGATGACGTCATAAGTCAGCGGTCCCTTTGCTTTACGTCTATGATTTTACATAAATTACGGGGATTAAATGGGTGGAGCAATTGATTTTGAGCCCAGTCTATATCTTGTACGTGTTTAACCTAAAATCTTATTTACTAACATTGCGCTGTCAAAACCTGCATTAAAAAGCAATACGAAACTGTGGTTAAAGTTGTAATTAACTTTGTATCTCTGACCATGTGGTTTTGGTTGTACGGAAGAAAATCAACCAACTTAAAAGAAATAATAAACGCAAGAAATCCTTGATTTAAAGTACATTTACGTTTGTCAGTGTGTAAACCTGATTTAAAGTGATATGAAGATGTTATCACAGAAATAAAGAATGTTTACACCTGCATAGCACGTGTTCCTGCCTTCGCCTTTGTCAGAGATCCGTGTTGTCCTACACTCGGCTTTGTATATGTTTTTGAGATTGTGATTACGTTTAACACAATGTTAACTTCGCCTATTTGTATAGAAAGGGAAAGTTGACTATTGCAAAGTCAAAGTCATCACGGTTATCATATAATGTAGTTGTCAGCCTGCCATTAGAGTCAATGTTAAGTAAAATATTCAAAATATTCAATGTTAAGTAAAATATTCAAATATCAAGCAGATATATCAGATTCTTTGGTATCCTATATATCGAGTTCTTCAGGATATATCAAATGCACAAAATTGTGAAAATTGTGTTTGTTAATTTAGAGCACGTCATCGATATACCTATATGTAAAGTTGAAGGNGAGCACGTCATCGATATACCAATATGTAAAGTTGAAGGACACTACAAGTTTGTTTGTTTTTTATCCCGTAACAGTTTTTGAACATTTTCTGCTTCAGTGGATACAAAATCGAGTGTTGGGCAACACGGACCTCCGACAAAGCGAAGTTAGGATCCATGGCACCTGATCCTACCTTCGTTTTTGTCCGAGGTCCGTGTTGCCCTACACTCTATTTTGTAAATGTTTTTTGGATTATGATTACGTTTTACACTATGTTAACTTCGCTTTTTTGTATAGATTGTTCAACAGGTTTTAAACATAGATAAGCTACCCAGAATCAAGTTGATATTGCAGGGGTTTCATTAGACGCGTTTACAATCGGCATTTCATAACAAATTATAATGCATGTACCATGTAATAATTTACTTTGCCAATACACCCTTTCAATGGGCCAAATGCTGTCTGGATTGTTTCATACCAATTCTTAGGCGTTTTTATACATTGAATTGACTATGGATGACTGTTTATTATAGCGGGTGTGTCCAGTCTACAGGGGATGCGTATTCCTCCGAGAAATCTTATTCCACCTCTGGTTATCCGTGTATGTCCAACTCTTGTTTTGTATTCCGTTATCAGAGTTATGAGAGTGTTACTGTTCTATCCATCTTTTCAGTTCCTCGAAGGCACCTGATCGCATCTCTGGTGTATCTGGGGATCCGTGATTGGCTCTTTATTTGTATTCGGTATCAGATATTTGATATTGATCACTATTCACTAATTTTATATGCCTTACATGTACTAAAGGAATTGGATTATTAATTGATTGATTATTTGTTGTTTTTTTCGTCCCGTCGAGAATATTTCACTTATTTTGAGACTTCACCATTGCCGGTGAAGGGCTGCATTTAAACCTATGCTTAGCACTCATGGCTTTTTAGCAGTGATGGTCTTTTAGAGTGCCACACCTGCTGCGACACGGGACTCCGTTTTAAGGTTATATCCGAAAACCCGTGATTCTCACTTTTATATGCCGAGCTCTTGGCGAAGTAGCAATCACTACTTATTTTCTCGTCTTAGGTTTGATGCGGCTGTGTACCGGAGCACGGGGCTCGAACGCACGACCTCCCGATCACGAGGTGAGAGCTCTACCAACTGAGCCACCGCGACCGGTAAAGGAATTGGAGCATGCAGTTATAATAGTGTATTTTTGTATTATATTCACTATGAAATCAATTACATCAAAATACATTTATCTGTAACAGTAAATAAAATACACTTAATTACAAGAAAATTTTATTTTTGTACGAAAGTTAATCAAAAATATTACGTGCTCTTAATGTTGTGCTCTTTATAGAAATTATTAGACAAATATCTGCTCATCACTTTCATGTAAGCATGATTTTCCCACAGTATATTAAGGTATCAACATTGTTATCCTAAACTTTATTTCAGAGACCGATGGCAAAATTCTACCTGCACGCTCTCGAAAAAGCTCATAATCTTGAAAACAGGGAAGTTGAAGTAAAGTAAATTGACAACTTTGTTTTATTTAGTCTGGCTATAATAGCAATAGACGAGGGAGTTGTCCTTTTTACCGGGATCTGGTCCAAATGGATGCATTCCGGACGCATGGTCTCTATTGTTGTTATTTTCATCGTCAAAATATACTTTTATTTCCTCGACCTCCATTGCTTTTACTTTCTGGCATGGATAGACGAATTTAAACAAATGAAATGGCTGGGACGTCGGGAGCTGGATCGGCGAATTGAATTTACCGTCTCTTCTGAAATAAAATTGAATAAATATTAGAATCACAAATACCTATAATCAGGGTATAGTCATATAATTACTGTTCCTTGATGCTTTTTGTACGTATGCTAATTCTACTTTCGTTGCAGAATGCGAGTAAGGTTACTAAATATTAGTCTATCATTTTAGATTTACCCTTAATTGTAAGAACATATCACCGCTATAGGAACAGTGTTTGAGATTCCTTCAAAGTTTTCGGGATTTTTTTCTTTCCATCAAATGCTGTTGTCCGATGTATCTTGAATCATGTTATCAGCATTTGATCTAACATTATCGCATCGCGAAATGACTACAGTATTTGTAAATTTTATATCATCGACAAAACAACAAAAACACAAACATTTCCGTTTACATGACCAATTGCTGTTTCTTCATATACAATGGGTAAAACGTTTTTTGTTTTTGTTTTTTACCAGGAATGGCTTTAATAAGAGAGAGAGAGAGAGAGAGAGAAGAGAGAAGAGAGAAGAGAGAGAGAGAGAGAGAGAGAGAGGAGAGGACCTGCAGCAATAGTGAAATCAGCGTGTCTCGTGTAATTGTCCACTTGGTAATACTCCTCCAGCACTGTTGTTGTTATTGGTGTTTTCGTCATCCCAAAATATGCTACCATTTTCGAAACCTTAAACAAATAACATGCCATTTGAAAACTATTCAAATCTTAGAAGTTTTTCATTTGGAAAACATACTGAAATAAAAAAAAATGAAACATTGCTTTCATAGAAGTTATCGATGTGCAAATACTGGTGATTTACTTGACTGAAAAGTGTTTAACCATATCTAATACTGTGTATATCAATTCGAGATTTAAGTGGCGAGACTGAGTGATAAATATATCACTCATCCAGAAATCCACCAGCATTTAACCCCATTACGCAATGCATTTGCGAGGATTCCATGTACAAATAAACCACAAAGTAAACAATACCACTGATCCAATATACGTATTTGCACATAATAGATCAAGTTTTGTTCATATTTATGTTTTTTTTTTCCGTATTTAAAAAAAAGTTTTATATTGCCTCTATAGATTTATCAATGCAATAAACACTCGTTTTATTACCTCCAGGGCACGTGTTTCCGTGCCTCATGATGCAATAACTTCCGGGGGGCCACTTTTCCTCGCTACCAAGATTGAGAGGAGCCTTCGTACAGTAGGAGAAATTAAAATTGCTGGGTGGATCCTCGGGAATACCTGAAGAGTTAAAAAAATACTGAGTTTTCGAATTCTTTGTATCATGGAATATTCAATTGGTGGCGGATTCACATTACACAAATATGAATTGTCTACATCTCGGAAGAAGCAAACTAAAACTGACGACATGAACTGTCCTTTACAAAATTAGGTATGGAATGAATTGCTCACTAGTCGCTAGAAAGGTGTTTGAACGAAACTACTAGAACTAGAAATTTTTACAATTACTTTCATATGCAGATACAGTCCCTGAAACGTTTTACTTTACCACACGCACGGTAAGCGTACACTGAACGCACGGTGACCGCACGCTGAACGCACGGTTACCGCACGGAGAACGCACGGTGACCGCACGCTGAACAGTGAATAAAAATGACTGAGCGCACGGTTACCGCACGATGAACGCACGGTGACCGCACGCTGAACGCAAGGAAAAATGGTAAAGTTTCAGGGACTGTAGTATGGCGCTTATGGATTTGGAAACATCACAAAATCAAAAGGCTCTTGTCGAGTTATAACTTTCACTAAAAAAAAAATCCTGACAGTTAGGAGATAAAAACAATATAATACAAATAGTTTGACTTGTGATCAATGAAGCTGATTACCAAAGAGGTGGTGTCCAGGATGTATCTTGTTTTTGTTGTTATCGTTTTCATTGTCCTGGAATCGCCATCCCTCCAGCCACGATGGTGGACATCCAGTATCCGGTTTAACCAAAGTATATGAACCTTCTGGCCAGTTGACTAGGCAATATATAAAAGAAAACAATCAGTAATGTTGTAGAAGTATACAGAGATGTTCAGAATTAATGTATTTTCTCGGGTTAGTTGGGGAATGTTGCAAATTCTCGAAATCTGTAATATCTATTTGTGTTTAAATACAAAAATATGTATATAGAGATATAAGAGAAAATTAACTATTTACATTCATGTCCAGTTCCTTTTATGAATTCAATATCGTCACAATCGCAATGTCGACAATGTTGATATGATATCGAGTCTACATCGTCTACATCATTATCATTTTCTTCCATGTCAACATCGTCGACATCGCAATGTCGACAATGTTGATACGATATCGAGTTTACATCGTCTACATCGATATTATTTCTTCCATGTCAACCATCGTCGACATCGCAATGTCGACTGTTGACACGATATTGAATCTACATCGTCTACATCGTTATTATTTCTTCCATGTACACCAACCAAAATGAAAACAAATGCTACAACACCACACAATAGTTTATGCTGGTAATCGGTATTACTATCTATAGAATCTTTGCTATAATTTGTTTTCATTTTTAACGTTTTTTTAATTGTGACGTCGCGTTTCTTGTAAATTAGCGACGTTTTTATTACGTCACAATAAATCGAGTTTTTATAAAATTGTCACAATCAAACTCAGTAAAAAGATGGAAAACTCTCTGCAGGCCTATAGTTTTTGTTTTTGTTTTGTTTGTTTGGGGGTTTTTTTTGGGGGGGGGGTAGCAGCAAATATTATAGATACCCATTTCCGCCTCTACACAATGTTGAACTCAAGGATTGCAAAACTAACTTAAATCTCCATAGAGCATGTGGTCAGCTCACTAAAACGCTTCGATATCTAGAAAAAGTACGAAAAGATAGACTTCTCGCAACTTAGTCACGGGCTTTACGGCTGTTGCGAATGGTGAGGTTTTTTTCGGAGGATGATCCAAATATGCATCTTAATTTTAATTTGTATATAACATAATAATCACAAGTAACCTGATAAACAAAAGCGTCATACGTGATTTACCTTCCATCGTACTGTCTTTAGTATCGATGTGAAACATCTACAAACGACGGGCGTGCAAATACAGATAAACTTACATACAGCAGGCCTATCTACAGACTGGGAATTGTAAATATAGATGAAATCATATAAAACAGGCCTATCTAAAGGCTGAAAGGTACAGATATAGATAAAATTACATACAACAGGTAAATCTAAAGACTGGTAATTGTAAATACTGATAAACTCACATACATTTGTCGAAATGTGCATCTGATGCATAAAAAATGGTACCGTATAGTGATTTATATTATGACCCCGGTCGAGGCCTTTGCTGCGTGGACTGTTAGTCCCCGAAGGCTTCTACAGCCCAGTGCTCATGTACTATGTACTAGCTTGACAATACGATATGTATTTAATTGCGTGGTAAAAATTAGAATTCATACTCAACAATTAAGATTATCTTCCCTCTGGGCAATAGCTCGGATCCTTCGAGCTTTTGGCCCCATTTCTTTCTGCCTACATTAACCACTTTTACGAGTTCGTACTTTCATGTTTCGGATCTCTCCTAACAGTTCGGTTTGAGCATTCCACTGAAGAAAGCATGAATTGTCGAAGGATGCATCTGATGCATAAAAAATTGGTACCGTATATGAGTACTATAATTATGACCCCTGGTCGAGCCTCTGCTGGTGGACTGTTAGTCCCCGAGGGTCTCTACAGCCAGTTGCTATTACTATATTTACTAGCTTGAAATACGGATATGTATTTAATTGCAGTGGTAAATTAGAAATTCATATCAAAATTAAAGATTATCTCCTCGGGCATAGCTCTGATCTTCGAAGTTTTTGCCCCATTCTTTTGGCACTAATTAACAACTTTTACAGAGTGTACTTTCATGTTTCGGATTCCAACATTTCGGTTTTGAGCATCACTGAAAGACATAATTTGTCGAAATTGAGCATCTGATGCATAAAAAATTGGTAACCGTATATGATTTATATTATGACCCTGGGTCGAGGCCTCTGCTGGTGGACTGTTAGTCCCGAGGGTGCTCTACAGCCCAGTTGCTATGTACTATGCCACTAGCTTGAAATACGATATGTATTAATTGCAGTGGTAAAAATTAGAAATTCATATCAAATTAAGGATTATCTCCCTGGCATGAGCTTGCATCCTTCAATTTTTGCCCCATTCTTTGGGCATACATTAACACTTTTACAGAGTGTACTTTCATGTTTCGGAGTTTCACATTTCCGGTTTGACGCGATCACTGAAGAGAGATATTTGTCGAAATGAGCATCTGATGCATAAAAAATTGGTTACGTATATGATTTATATTATGACCCCTGGGTCGAGCTCTGCTTGGTGGATCTGTAGTCCCGAGGGTCCTTACAGCCCAGTTCGTATGTACTATGGCTACTGCTTCAAATACGGAATATGTATTTAATTGCAGGTGTAAAATTAGAATTCATATCAAATATAAGGATTATCTCCCTCGGGCATAAGCTCTGATGTCCTTCGAAGTTTTTGCCCCATTCTTTTGGCACTACATTAATCACTTTACAGAGTTGTACTTCATGTTTCGGATTTCAACATTTTGGTTGAGCGCATCATGAAGAACATAATTGTTCGAAATGAGCATCTATGCAGAAAAATTGGTACCGTATATGATTTATAATACAACAGGCCTATCTAAAGGCTGGTAATTGTAAATACAGATAAACTCACATACAACAGGCCTATCGAAAGGTTGAGAATTATAAATACAGACTCACATACAGCACGCCTATCTAAAGACCGGGGATTCTGAAAGAAGTGAAAGTAAAGAGCAAAGAGAGGAATTAAAATTCATCAGATATTTTATGGTGCAGAGATGTCAACGACAAATTAGCAGTTCAGATTTGTGACATACGGGATGGGTTCAGGTTCCCCATCATCAACTCTCCATACGTATCTAACAATACTCTATTATCATTTAATTTTATTTTAAGTGAGTGCCTAGCGCCAATGCTCAATGGTGAAAAATAAAACACCTGTTAAGAATTGGGGCGATTTTTCGATCACGAACCTGAACAACAATTAAAGTCGAATAGATTGTATTTTGTTGTTGTAATATAAAATTATATGGTAAGAAACAAGTCCTGTATTTGTAAGGGTGATGTGCAGGTTATCACCTATATTTTAGACGGTAAAGCTTTTCATTGTTTTACCGTCCAAAATTCAGTGATACCTGCATCACCCGAAAAATGTAAGATTCATTTTTCATATCATCTGTAAATGGTGTCTATGTCTCTTAGCTGATTTGATATGCAAAAGCTTGTTCTGTGTCGAGACAGGGTAAACTTACCAGAGGTTGAATCTCTTTTAAAGGGACCATTTCTCAAATTATATCATAAGTGTAGCATTTAAGTCTAGTTCATGCAACCCGTAATTGGGTCAACTGCTATCAGCTTGTTTGATACTAGTTGTCAGGCCCTTGTTTTGCGCATTGATTTTGACAATGTTTTCGAGAGAATGTCCGCTTGGTTCTTTTACTGCTGATATGTATTTCAACACGGATACTAATTTCCAGCGATAATATAACTTGTTTATATCATTATGATATCATACCAATCATTGTCCTTATGTTTGCAAAAAAGGCAAGCGATTGCAGTTCAATTTCAAATTAAAAGTTACCTTGCTTCTGATTTGATACAGTGTCATTCAATGAAATGTTCATTGTAAGCCTACATACCTGCTGAGATTGTCGATGCAACGCAAAGTAAAAGAACTGCCTTCCAAACACAGAAAACATCCATTTTCAGATTATGACTGGATTTGAAAAGGAATGTTGATATCAAAGATTTTATTTTAGGGGATGTTTGTTGAATTAAATGGAATATGAGTGAAGACGGGAATTAGCTCGTGTCTTTTATACGGTCTGTACCACATGTTGGTTCTTTAACTGTGCCTTACATTGCTATCAATTTCATTTTTTTTCCAGACAGGATATTTCCTATTCTTATATGTAATTAATCAAATCAGACAATGCTTAATTTCTTTACATCCTTTCACCTGTAAAGACAAAATACCACAATTCACCTGTTCTTCCATAATCGGCTCTGGAATGAAAACTGTTTGTCGTCATAGCATGACCGATTCCATAGTGTTTCATTGTGATACATGAGCAAAATAACAATATACAATTGAAGAAGAATATCAATTGTACCAACATAGCTCCTACAAAACACAATAATTATAATATGACAAAAACTTTATACCACTTTGGATACGTTCAACACGTACAGAACAAATTACAAAATATATCGTCACATTTAACAACAATTCCCCATATACGTTAAACACCATATAAATTTATTCGATTCCTTAGGAACTATACATACAATAATATTATGTCAAATTAATAATAGTTAGATTTCTTTAGTTTCAGATAAAATCAATTTTTGTTGTGGTACTAGACCGTAGAGTAAAGTCATCCATACATTCAAATTGCTATGAAATTTATATATATCATGATTACATATATATTACCCATAAAACTTATTTTTGTCGAGAGATGGTAATTATTATATGCTTTTATTTACATTTACCGTATACCAGTTTTATAGCACATGTTTCGGGAAATTCAGAGTCAGATTATAATAACATTACAGGAGAAATGACATGGCAATTTGTAGTTAATAAAGTGAAATAATTTTTTGAGAAATAATTGTCTATTCTTTTTTACATCGCTTTTGTCTGAAATACAAGTTGCCTTGCACTCGACTTTCTATATTATATTTTTTTGGAACTATGATTACGTTTTAAACACATTGTTATCTTCGCCAATATAATATATAATATATATAATATATATATATATATATATATATAGTAATATATATTATATATATATATTATATATATATATATATATATATATATATACATCATAGCCACTCAAAAAACATGTTTTAAATATTGACTGCATCAAAAGCGTGCGATTTCTCCACACTTCATATATTTTGTATGTGTTTTTTGGACTATGGTTACGTTTGGTACTTTGTTACTTCGCCATTTTATGTATACAACAAACCCTCACGATGCATTAGAGTCTAGACTTTTTGTTTTAAATTATAGGTATTTGCTTTTTAAATAAGAAAAGCAGCCAAAATTACGAATTTCTGATCTTTGGGAAAAAAGACTCATATTTTGGTACAAAAAAACATGATTTCTCACACAAGTACTCTGAAGAAGATATTTAGAGCATGCTTGTGTTTCTTATAGATACTAATTGTGGAGTCTTTGGATACTATGTCTTCTAACAAGCTACTGATATTCCTATTGGAACTTTTTGTGCCCCCTCATTGCAGACATATTTCTATTCATACAAGGGAGAATTAGCTCAAAGACTGTTACGGAAAAACAGACAAACCAAAAAAAAATTGCCGTTTCCCCCAACCTTGCATATAGATATATAGAGGATGTTCTATTAATTATCAATCATAATCATCAGAATAATGTTAATTTGACATATCCCGACGGACTCAAAATAAAGGACGTCACAGAATCTAACGTATCTGCTTCATATTTGGATATTTTACTTAATATTGACTCTAATGGCAAACTGACAACTGCATTAAAAATGATAAGCGTGATGACTTTCACTTTGCAACCGTCAACTTTCACTTTCTATGTAGTAATAAACCACTATCATCTGCTAATGGTTTGTATATCTCCCAGTTGAATCGATACGCAAGAGCATGCTATGCGTATGAGGACTTTTTAAAACAAAATTAACTACTAACAAAAAAGTTGATGTTGTAAGATTATAACGAATATTGTTTAAAATCATAGCTTCGTAAATTCTTTGGTATCTATAATACATTTCTTTGCAAATACAAATCCTCATTAATTCATATGTTGGCTAATTTGTTTCATACCTTTTGTTAGACTGTTATTTTAATACCAGACTTGACGATGGGTAACCCCATTTGCCTAATTTTGACTAAGGGCTCACAGCGGGTGTGACCGGTCAGCGGGGAATGTGTTCTTTTCCATGGCATCTGATCCTGTCTTGCCCTAGATACGACTTGATTTGTACGCAATGTTGTTTTTGGAATATGATTACGTTTAACACAATCTTAACCTCACTAATCTCTATAATCTCCATAGTGTGCACGATTGATCGATGTTGTACCCATTTTGGCAAAGTTGAAGTCATTAGCAGGGGTTAGCGATCTGCAATATGTTCGGTGTTGAGTGTTGAAGTTTCTCAGTGAGCCTATCATTTTTCAAACATGTACTGAATATATTGCTATTGACATATGCCACTTCCTGTCTTTGAAACATTTCACTTTGACAGATTTGTTTCATACCCTTTGTTAGACTGCCATTTTTGTACTAGATTTGACGACGGGTAACACCGTTTACTTTGTTTCGACTACGGGCTCACGGCGGGTGTGGCCGGTCAGCAAAGGATGCTTACTCCTACATGGCACCTGATCCTGCCTTCGCTTTTATCGAAGGTCCGTGTTGCCCTACACTCAATTTTGTATGTGTTTTTTTGGGACTATGATTACGTTTAATACATTGCTACTTCGCCATTTTATATTCAAAACCCAGTGGACGCCTAATTTTATGGTTCATTATAACAGGAAAAGTTAATAGTTACAGAAAATAAAAAAATGACGAAATCTCAGCTGAGTGATCCACTAAATGGCGAATTTTTTATCATCTTAAGAATCAGATGAAGTAGTTTTAATGTCACGTATAAATTGCCCTTAAACTGCCATAACACATTTGTCAATTCCAATGCAAGTCATATGTTGAAAATAATATGCTTATTTGCAATGTGTCGTCATTTAGATGTGACATGCGCATCTCAGCAGTGCCATTGTTCTGTTTTGGTACAATTGATACTATTTTGACTTTTAGACGATTTTAGACTGTTTGGTTATTCAATTACATTATGAAACTGTCCCGATTCATGAAACACTTTAGAGTGATATATAACACTGAGACAAACAGTATTTATCCCAAAGCCGATTATGGAAGAATAAGTGAATTGCGGTATGACATCTCTACAGGTGAGTGAATATAGAGAATCCAAGGTTTGTCTAAAATTCTATAAACATAATATCAAAATAGGAAACGGCTAATTTGAAGGAAAAATAATAAATGGCAGTTTTAAACACAGAAATAGAACAAACATGCAGCACAAAACTAACAAAAGACATAAAGTAGTCTTCATTTCTACTCCGTTTTCATTGCAATCAAAGCGATTTCAAAACTTATAGCTTTGTGAAGATTTTGAAGATGAGTGTTTTCTTGATATTGAAGGCATTTCTATTATTTTGTTTTGTTTCGACCATCTCGGCAGGTATGTAATGCTGAAAATATGCCTTATTGCTTAACATTAGATCGTGTTGCCCTACACTCGATTTTGTAAATTTTTTTTGGATTATGATTACATTTAACACGATGTTACATTCGCCTATTAGTATTCATAGAACGATAATGCTTCACATCATAATTAAAATTACTTGTTTTACAATCACTTACGATTACTTATTTGCCTTTTAGAGCATAAGACATTGATTTTGTATGTCGTACATTTTAATACTGCTCTTTATAAAATCAATGAAAATTAGTGTCTTAATTGAATGAAAGATTGAGCAACATTATAGCACTGTTTAATTGACCGTGCATAGGTGATTGGATACGGTATAAAGGTCATTACTAGCATATGCTATAGTTTTGGCAACAGTTTGACAAAATGTAGGAATTTTGAACTATTTATTAAGATCGTGGCTTACATGCGTTTTGATTATCTCAGATATTAAAACCGATAACAATTATAGATAGGAATGGTCTTACGTACTCAGTAATAAATCACAATTTATTCCTAACTATAGGACTTTTTTCTTATCTACTCCTTTCAGCAGCACTATCCATAATTCACAGCGTGTATATTTATTTAGCTGATTTTCAGATTATATTGAATGTTGTGATCATTTTGGTTATGAATATTTTCAACAAATCTATATCTTTAATGAAATCAATTGACAGCAGCACACTTCCGTACTTTTTCATTCTTTGGGGTTTCAAATAAACAACAACAACATAAAAAAGGCTGGATGGGAGGGGGTCTTTTCGATGAAAACAAAACCTAAGTGACCTTGCCTTGCAATCAAAGTAGGTAATTTGAAAATTAGATGTTGGTCACCTGGTACACCATGCCATACTTATTTATCTTCTGCTGTTTACAAACAATGGGCAAATAAAAAGAAGTATCAACACGTGTTGAGAAAAGAGATGGTGTCAGACGTAAGAACACAATAGATTATTGCAGTATGGATGCAGTCGGACAGAGAGTAGCGATACGTTGATGGTTAACTTAGTCAAGTGTTATTGAAATCTGTAGCAAAAGAGATGTCCGAATAGGGACATTCCAAAGCAAACTAAATAAACCGAATATTAACCCCTAAAAACTCTTCAACAGAGCCCTTGTCAAGTTTAACACAAAGTCATGATATGGAAAACATTTGTTGGGAAGGTGGTGAAACTAGCACAAGTGGAAGGAAATATTGAAACTAAATATTTAGTTTACCAGGACATCCCAAAGGAAACCTATGGCCAGTTTGACAATCATTTCCTCAATATTGATGTGCTTAGAAAAAGAATGATCCCGTGTATCTAGCGAAATCAACACAAAAGTATATGGCCAATAAGCTTACATAATTGTTTAAATTCACCTACCAAACTTAGTTCTCATTGGAAATACACAGTATGTGGCTTTCTATCACTGCTAGTTGTCTTTGTCTTTACATCAAATATAATACTATAATTTTATTCAGTTAAATGGCCAGTGGGAACGTACACCTTGGTCAAACCAACCAGCGGATGTCCTACAGGATGGTTAGAGGGGTGGCGATACCAGGATAATGAGGATGATAATAACAAAAACAAAATAGAAGACGAACATCACTTCTATGGTAAACAGGAAATTGATCTCTGACTATCCTTATGACAATAACATTATTTTATGTTTGATGATTTCCATTCACGTTTTATCAAAACCATGCCTCGAAATATTGTATACACTTAGCATTTCTCTGTGAATCTTAATGATGTTGTTTGGCGTACGAATTAGTAAGCATTTGAATACAGTTATTACCTCTCTTTTTGTCTGCTTGTATATCTGTGTATTTCTGTATCTGTGCGCTTGCTAACTGATATCAATATAATTAAGAATAATAATCTGTTTTTCTAGGCATCATTGGAATCAATCCAAGGAATATGAACTTCTCTTACTGCACTAAGGATCCTAATGATGTAAATGAGGAAGGCAATTGGCCAAGTGGGAACTACTGTATCCTGAGACATGATAGTACATGTCCGCATGGAGGTAATTGAGCATGCCATATTCTTATATTCTTCAATGTTAAACAGTTCATTGTCCCTCAATATGGAGTACGTTTTATACATATTGATGACATTTTTATTCTCTTTCAATGGTAGAAGGGAACTAATTCCTAATCCAATTATCATTCGATGCCAAATACACATAGTCCAGGAGTGTTCATTTATTACAGATGACGATAACATAATAGTGATATGATAATACGTTATAATTTTATGTAATTTAATTCTTCTTTAAAAATCAAGCTTTTCGGAGTGGAAGCGTTTTTTGGGATGACGAAGACTCGGACAATAAAAACAGCGCCGGTGGAGAATTACCGAGTGGAAATTTTGATAGGAATACAAGAATTTACTATTGCTGCAGGTATAGTTCAAAATCTATGCACAAAGAAAATAGAATATTGGCAAAAACATGATTTCATTTATGAATTGAACATGTAAACATAGGATTTCCCAGAAAATGTAATATATACTATACATACAATATATGGGATCATTGCAATTTTGTTTAGTTTCTGTAACATAGTCATTATTCTTTTCAAGTTTCAATTCTCATATTTATCAATCACAACAGAACTTACATTGTAATGGCAAAAAAACTGATGATGAGGTATAATTTGGTAGTGTATGTAATTCTTTGTTTTTAGAAACGATGGTCCTTACACCAAAGAAATTCAACTCCCAACATCTAAGCCATTTTATCTCTTGAGATATACTAATTACTGCCAAAGAGTTAAGGGAATGTACGTGAGAGAGGAAACTGTATATACAGACGATGAAGATAGCAACAACATCAACAGTGTATATGGAAGTCATCCATTCGGACCGGTTAGCGGACAAACCAACTACAAGCTCTTCTATTGTTTCTATTGGTCACTCGAATAAAGCTCTGACTCATGCCAACATTAGCTCTTAAGCATATTTCAGAATAAGGTCCAATATGAATATTTCAGTATTTCAGAGGATGCTTACTCCACCATGGCACCTG
>CAJDSM010001845.1:0-17498 GCA_903981925.1 Ostrea lurida
CTCTCTCTCTCTCTCTCTCATGTATCAAACTTTCCATGTAGATTTAGAATTTTTATTTGCCACGTGATCTGATACCCAAGCAAGAAATCAGTGCTGTTAGCGTTTGCGATACCCAAGAAAACAGGAATGCTTAACGGTGTTGTTAACGTTTGGTAATGTATGAATAAGACTTTCTAAACAGTTTGAAAATATTGTGTTTTCACGAGTTGGAGTGACAATGTATTTGGCGTAGACACTGAGAAGAAAAATAAGAAACCTTTAAAATACTCGTTTTAGTTATTTTGTTATGGCAATGATAATAAATACTATAGTAATTGGAAAAGGGATTTATCTACACGGAGAGGGTTACACAAAAACTCCTGTGAATTAAAAAAGAGGATGAAAAATGAGTCCACCTTATTAAAATGCATGTCATAGCAATATCTACCATACAACCGTCCACCTTCTGTTTGGTGATAGGATCTCTAAAGGGGAACAGACAAAAGCCGGATTATTTCAAAATTCGCTTCTCCTATAAATGTTCAATGATTAAGTGAAGAAACTATTTAAGTAAACTTCCCTTGCTGCAACCTGTTTTTTAAATTTCTTTGACTACAAGATTTAATTTGACCTGTGTTGGTTACAGATACTTTAATAAACACTGCTTTTCTGCCAAAGCTGCCATTACTTGTAAATGATATCCTATCGGCGTTTAGAATTATAAACGTTTAAATTCGTAATTGATTCACATAATTTCGCTCATTGACATGTGAGTTATAGAATCCAAACAAGATGAAGAGTGATAATACAAACCGATGTTTAAAAAAAAAAACCTAAATCGAATAAAGAATAAAAACTTTTAAAATATCGAGAACTTCATGTACATGCATATAATATATATAATTCGTCACTTCGTACCGCTCAAGTTAAACCCACTGCCTGTCCTCCAAGTACTACTTGTTAAATATACTTTAACATCTCATTTCACTATATATTAGATTATCAATATAACAAATATATCCATCTTCTATACATCTGAGAATGCTAACATATACTATTGTCCATTTATTCAATCCAATTCTCAGCATTACGCTTTTCTATGTCTGTCATGCTGAAGACATGCGCGACAGACACCGGGTTCAAATGCCCCCAACAGCAGATCTCCATGTGGTTGGAAACAATCTCTGTCCAAGAGACACAAAAAATACCCTTTCTTTAACAAAATTGCGATAATCTTACACAAAACGTAACTCTTTTAACGACGTGTACATGTATCAAATGTGCATGCAGGTAATTAGACATAATTATATAATATATACAATCATCCAACTTGAAGATAAAATTCCACACTCTTTTGCAGTTGTCAACTTGTCCAATACCGACTCATCTTAAATTGCATCAAACTAAATGCGTTAGTTCCACAGTCCTGATAATGTGTCTTCCCGCGGAATTAGAAAGCGGTTATGTTTGAGCATGAATAATTCATGTAGTACTATCCCATTAAAAGCTAAACAATCAAGAAGTGTGGGGTATTCCTGGATCAAAATAGCCCAGTGCCGATCAGAAAGATACTAGCTAAAACACGTGTAGGGGATTAAGCAAATGCTCACCAAGTAACGTTCGAAATGATATCGTTGTCGTGAAGCATAACACGTGTTTAAAAGTTGTCTCGACTTATTTTAAAGTCATGATTCATTAAGGTGGTTGCAGAGATGGAATCATCAAAGTACTTCTGCCACTTTCAATGTATAAAGTACACATACGTAATCTTTAAAGCCCGGGAATACTATTAGCATCGATTTTATCATGAAGACATTTACCAAATTCCGAAAGTGACCCAGTGTTTGGTTTATAATTTTCTCGAGTAGATCAATTTCCCATCCCGGAATTAACTCCAGAACTGAAATCAATATACCTGACAAAGCCCAACAGTGACATCTTACCGTAAACCTGTCGACGTAGAAATTTGTTACCAATGTGCTCATATACATTGGTATTCATAGCTAGGTGCTAGAAGACGGGATACCCCCAATCCGCCCGTCGTCCTCATCGCCAATGATATCTGTTTTTGAGGAGTTGGGGATTTCTGTAGGAGTAAAACTTAAATATGTTGTACTAAAGTAATTTCACTGATATTATTCTAAAATGCAATTTCATAAGTATAACACCTGAAATTGTGCTTGTGCTAATTGATTGTGATACCTGGTCCGAATGAAAAGTATAAGAAGAATGTTTCCCCAAAGCCCGTCTTTACTGTCATCACGCGTCGATGAAGAGGGCATTAGAGCTATTACGTGAAACTACATTGCCAGAATGTGTAAATCCAAACGCGGCTTCTGAAAACTTCAAAGAACATAGAACTTAGTAAATTGAAATCCAAATCCGACCTCTATCAATAACAACATGACTTCAACACACCCATTCCACACGATAATTAAAGACAAGGCTTTGGGGTAACATTATAGACAGTTGCTTTTCAACAAAAATGAAAAAGGAAATGTTGTAAAGACACATTCTAAAAAATATTGTTAAAACTTCACTCTATTCTACACACAAGTACTCTGACGTTAATATTAAAGCAATGCTTGGATTCCTCTTTGTAGCTTTTTGGTGATCAACTTCCAACAGTGTGGTGGAATTCCAATGGGGCACGAAAATTGTGACTCATTTGTTAGCTGAATATTCTTATGAGGCAAGAACATTCATTAAAAAATCTTCTACATGAGAAAGAAGAAATCTCTGCGATTGGCCTTTATTCACACTTCAATTATTTGACATTTTATCTACTAATACATAATCGATTCTCATTATTTATTTAATCTATTTACTGTATTATCGATCCAAGTATATTATGATAATGAAGATGCAGATATTGAAGATACTCAATCAAATGGTATTTAATTTCTTTAATCTGAAATTATTTATTCATTTCACATTTTTTTATTCTGTAATGAATTCTGCTCTATACTCATACCTTAGATTACCAGCTCAATGTAAAGTTACAAACAGGCCGTGGGGGTGAATTAATGCATGCAATTCGTTACTGTGGATCATTTAAATTGATACATAGGGATATTAGCATATTAAATATGTCCGCTGCAATACGATGAAGTAACACGTTTATTTAGGAATTTTCGATTTCAAAACATTATTTCAACTTATCAGGCATTGTGCTTCACTCTAATTACTGAGAAGCGGAGGGGTAGTTTTATGCCGACATATTTGCGCAATTTGGCTTTCTTTTTTCCAACGGGGGTTTTTTATATATATGTAGCCGGGATACTTCACACCATTGCGCTTTATATGTTTATTGTAATAAAATAATTATACAAAATGTTACACTCAAAAATTGACACACAAATCATCTGATCAATTATTTCAGAGTGTAGCATTGGAAAGATTATAAGTTCCCACGACAAGATGGTGAGTAATTAATTCTCAATTAAAGTGACAAGCAATAATTATATAAAAAACAAAAGCTGCAGATCGAAGTCACCAATAAATAGCAATGGGGATGTGTGTCCAGAGTCATTAAGTGAAGGGATTTAGAATTACGTATCATGCAGAACTCATGAATTTGAATGAATTAACACTTAAAATAGAAATAGTACTTTCACGCCATTGTGTAATAATATACTATTGTACTGGGTACTTTCACCCCTGTGTTATATAATGCTTATTGCGGGTAGTTTTACATCATTGCTTTTTATATGCTAATTGGTCAAGAGTACTTCATAGCCATTGCACTTTTATATTCTAATGCACAGGGTACTTCACTCCACATGTTATTATTTATAATGCTTATCGGGCGGCCTGGTTGTTTACTTACACACGGGGCCCCCCATTGTGTTAAATATGCTTATAGGGCAGATATTCACGCCATTTGTGTTGTTATATGCTTATGGGCGGGGAGGTACTTCACGCATTGTGGTTAAAATATCTTATGGGCAGGAGTACTCACGCCATTGTGTTATATATGCTTATTGGAGGGTACTCACGCCATGTGTTAAAATCCGTATAGGCAGGGGTACTTCACGTCCATGTGTTTTATATGCTTATTGGCAGGGGTACTTCACCCTTGTGTATAAAATATCCGTATAGGGCAAGGGTACTATCACGCCATGTGTTTCATTAATCATGCTTATTGGGAGGTGGTACTTCACACCATTGTTTATAAATATCTTATTGGGAGGGGTATTTCACGCCATTTGTTGTTATATGCTTATTGGGCAGGGTACTTCACAGTGTGTATATTGCTATTGGGGTGAGTCTACACCCTTTGTTTTATATGCTTAGTTGGGCGGGTATTCACTCCATTGCGTCAGAAATATGCTTAATTGAGGCGGGTAATTCACCCATTGTGTTATTATATGCGTTTTGGGCCGAGATACTTCACGCCATTGTGTAAACATATGTATGGGTGGGGATACTTCACGCATTGGATTATCTGCTTATTGGGCAGGGAAGCTTCACGCCATTGTGTTGTAATATGCTTATTGGGTAGGGGTACTTCACGCCATGTTGTTTTTTATGCTTATTGGTGGGGTACTTCACTGCCATTGTGTCAAAATAGCTTAAGGTGAGGGGTATTCACGCATTGTGTTATTATATGTGTGTTGGGCGGGTACTTCAACGCATTCGCATTATATTCTTATGGAGGGTACTTCCACACCATTGTGTTAAAAATGCTTCATTGCAGGGGTATTTCACGCCATTTGTTGTTATATGCTATTGGGCAGGGGTACTTCACGCCATTGTGGTTGTATATCTTATTGGGTGGTATACTGTACACATTGTGTTATTATATGCTAATTGGAGGGGTACTTCACTCCATTGCCGTCAAAAATGCCTAATTGGAGGGGGTAATTACGGCCAGTGTTTATATATGCTTATGGGCGAGGATACTTACGCATTGGTCAAAATAGCTTATTGGGTGGGGATACTTCACGCCATTGGTTTATTGTTATTGGGCAGGGATACTTCACGCCATTGTGTTGTAATATGCTTATGGTAGGGTACTTCACGCCATGTTTGTTTTAACAATTAGAAGTGATTTGGACGGAAGGGACGTTTCGGAGCTGACATGCGTGAAGGAAGACCATCTTTCTGATATTGCAGTGCGCGAAAATGAACTTCGTGACGTGCTTGACAGGAAACGCGACTAACAGTTAGGAAATTGCAGGACAACATGGAATTTCAAAGATTTCGGTTGAATGCAATTTTATCCCATGATCTATTATGAGTTACATATGAAACCAGAACAGTTTGCGCACATTTTTGATGACTGGGTTAAAAGCACTGAGAAATGTGTGTTCAGAGTTAAACGGTACTATGTTGCGAAAGTTAGCTTAATAAAATAAAACATGAATTTAACAAAATGTTAGTTTCATATAGGTTATTCAATGTTGTCAGTTTTTATCAAGGTGTCCACGAACTTTACGGACACAACCTCGGTACGTACTCACCATCTATCCAAATTCAGTATTCTAGATTAATAAGCATGATGAGAAAAAAGCAGTTAAACCAGTAGGACAGACAGAGGATGGACAGACAAACGAGGAAAATCTATATAGTCCCTTCTGTTTCACTGGTAGGAACTAATAATGGACCGTCTATGGGTAGAATTCTATTACTTATACATATTACATGCAATAAACCATTCAAATTTGTGCATCCATTTTTAAAATTCCAAGTGGAAAAGACTGCCACGACATTGCATGGAGACTCTGTCAGTCTTCATATTTTATTCCCAGACTTTCAATACTAAGCATAAATTATCTAATGGAAGTGGCCAATGCAGCCAAACGCAGACTCTTAAAGAACATGAAAGCTCCAAGGGAGTGGTAATGAATCTGAAGCAGCGCAATTTTTAAGACTTGAATGAATTCTAAGACTTGAATGGGTGACAAATTGCTGTCTACGAGTTCTTAATGGAAACGCTACAGTATCACATTTTACAATGCTACTTCTGACATACACACTTTATAAGAATATACAGACTGACCCTATCACCTTCAAATGATGACACATACACTACAGTAACACTGGGACATGGTATATATAGTATTAAATGGACTAGATGTATATCTATATCTACACGGATCATATACACTAGACGGAAACAGGAAGCTAACATACAATCAGTCCATTATTTTTTGTACATCAGAGAACATATTTTGATTGTGTAAATACCCAAACAGGAAGATATTGACTGAACTTCTGCACATAGTGTGCAGTCACACATGGTGTCCCGGAGATAATGCAATCTTCCTTTAGTACCAGTGAGAGATAGGGAAATTCCACTTACGGGGAAAGATTTGCAGTCTAGGACATTAAGACCTTGCCAAGTCTTAAACAAAAAATCTTGTCCCACATGTGCAATTTCCCCTATCCCTCAAAGGCAAACAATGAAGGATTATTTTTCTCACATTTTACCCACTGTTTAGTGCAAACATGCAGGAACTTCCAATTCAAAGACTATAGTTCAAAACAGTTTCCAGTTTACACTGTTCAAGTGTTAGCTATAAAAACCCAACTCAGGTTGTCCACCAGAGAGTTATATCAAATTGAAAATTGAAGAAAACAATACAGTTATATATTTCACTTCATCTTGTAATGTAAATCATAAACAAGATGTGTTTCTAAAACACTGATGCCCCCAGATTACAACAAAGTGGAACTGCATGACATTGTTATTGAAACTTTTGTAGCAATACTGAGATTGTAATGTACTTTTCAGTTTGTTCACTTTTTTTTTAAAAGGTCAAAATCAAGGTCATGAGGTCAATAAATTTGGTACCAATGGAAAGGTCTTCTCACGAAAAACGCACATGCTAAACATGAAAGCAGTTAGTGCATTACAGTTTAAAAATTTTCCAAAAGTAGGTCAAAGTTAAATGTAATTGGTCACAAGGTCAAAGATTTTGGTACCAATGGAAAGGTCTTGCCTCAAGGGATAATTGTTCTAAATATGAAAGTGTACCTCTTAGCAGGTGTGAAAGACAGGACATTAAACTAACTAGATTAAAGTTTTTTAAAAATTTTCAAAAACTTTCAAGGTCACAAGGTCAACAAACCTTAATGGAAAGGTCTTGCCACAAGGAATATACTACCAAATATGAAAGGTCTACCTCAGAGACTTATCTATATGGTATAAAAGATATGACCATGCAAGGTTTAAGTTTTTGCCACAGATTATAGACAGACAGATGGACAGGACAAATCTTTGATTTTGGAAGCATAAAAATATATGACGTCACAATCAATGGGTATATAAAGTTATTCTCACGCGAACTGCTTATAGTGCAATAAAAGATTTGTAATTCTAAGCACAGGGCCTAAAGATATGATTAATCTTTGGTTTCTTTGACGTAAATCATACATGGACAAAACCCTCGCATTTGTATTCCTATAAATAATATATATATTTCCAAAACAATGTGACACTTAAAGCGGCTCACAAAGCATTTCTCATTTTCCATGATATCAAACTACATTCTCCCACTCTGCAAGTGGTATCATCATGTATGTACATAGATTTTGAATTAATATATGGTCAGAGAGAAGAGGAGGGGGAGAGGAGAAGAGAGAGAGAGAGAAGAGAAGAGAAGGAGAGGAGAGAGAGACGAGAGAGAGAGAAGAAAGAGGGGGGGGGGGCTAGGTTGTACATAACTGGTGTCCAATCATATCATCAATACAGCAGTTTAAATGAAATCCAACAGAGTTAATTCTTCTGAATTCAACAGCTCGATCCACAACTATTCTCACAATTCACCACTCAATTTCATTTCACCCAAAATAATGCAACGGTGAGATATTTCAATGTAAGTCTAACCAATTATGTTCAAGAAACCTGCAGCTATGACAATTTCATTGAAGAAGCATGTGGTGGTAATACATTATTAACAATGGCTAACTGCTTGCATTTGATAATGGGAAATCCTCATGAAGAATTTCTGTAATTATATATATAGCCAACCAAACATTCATGATTCAAAATGAAATTTTGCAGAGTCATATAACAATGAACTGAAAGTTACAAAAATATCATCTCTATCAGAGATCTTGGAAATAATCTTACAAAAGAAAGTACAGTAATTGAAGTTTTCAATATTTTTCTAAAAGTAACTAAACACAAATACATTTGAAAATTAACTTATCGTGACGATCCATCCTTGAAATTCTCAATCATTACACTATATACAGTATATACAGGCATAAACTGTTTTGAGGAATCCTTGGTGTGTATCGAAGATAAATTCAATGTCTAGTAAATAAAGCTAATGTGCCATTTAAATGAACTATCAATAGAGATTTCTATCCCCTACAACTGCATGGTGCTCTCTTTAAAATTAATGAGCAAAGTTACTGCCTACGATATAAGTCATGACATGAATTTCACATGCTCATTAAAAAAGACTAAATTTGCACCTAATTCATCTGAATTCTCTTGAACACAAGTCCGCCATGCACGTAGAAAATTTCTAATTATATATTTGCATGTTCATGCATGAAATACCAATCAGTACATGTATCTACACTTATTAAATATCATGAACGAAGAAACCAAATATTAAATCTGAAGTAAAAATTTATGCAGCAAGGGGTGTTTAATTTGTAAGATGTAGACAAGACATGAAAATGTTAAGAAATTACAGAAACACTTTCTGAAGGATGATCAGCTGTGAATTTGTATAAAGATTTACCACAAAGACACTATATATCAGAAAGACTTCCACCGTCATAACCACAACCTATATATAAAGGTGAACTAAATAGATCAACAAACACACCAGTACAAGTTATTGCCATTTTAGGCACAGCTGAGACATTAGTAAAATCAAGAATATTGAATAAATATAACATTGCATGGGGGTGGGACAGAAATTATTGTGATATCATTTCAATATTATTATTATATCAATCTTAAAAGCATATCACAATGCTACAGATGTAAATGTCACATTCATAACAAAACAAATCATTCAACAATGATAAAAATTATCATAATAGCAACCAAGTTCTCAGATGGAAATATAATTTTTTTTTTAAAGTGACATATTGAACTTTGCATTGTTTTTATTTAAATTTCACTTAATATGCTGTAATAACAAAACTATCTTTTATGGGCAGTGTCATGAGCAAACATATAAAACTTATCTGCCAAAAAACATTGATTACTTAGGAAATCTAAAATCATAAATATTGACTTTGGAGCTAGCCATTAGTAATGTAAACATTTTTACTGCAGCAACAGCCTGGGATTTTTTTTTTCTTGGATAAAAAAAATCTATATCTTTATATTAACAGTCCCACAAGTTTCTGAAACTATTAACACCATGAGTGGATGGAAATGAATGATCAACCAACTGCTTGAATTACATTAAAAAACAAGGCAACCTAAGTGTAATATCCCATCACAAGATGTTTAGGCAATAGAGACTTTGACCCTTGACCTCGAAAATCAATAGTGTCCGACCTCTCTCCTGATGGGCAACATTTGTGGAAGATTGATGATCTTCTGATGAATGCGGTGTTTTAATCTATCTTGTTAACACCTTTCTAGGCAATAGTGACCTTGACCTTTGACCTTGACAATCAATAGGGTTCATCCTCTTTCCACAAGCAAACAGATGAATCTGATTTAGTAAACGCAGGGGCGGATCCAGAATTGATTGGGGGGGGGGCGCACATCATATGAGGCAGGGGTCTGGGGCTCCTTGAGGACCACCCAGTGGGTCCAGGGCGGAAGCCCTGGTGGGGACCCAGGGGCGAGCCCCCGGAAGCTCCAGAGTTATAGAGATTTTATCAAAGGCTTGAATTTTGTTCTCAAAGTAGTCATTTTCACTATATTTCTGTCATTTTTTTCACTCATTAAAATGACGCAAATTTGAAGTTTTTTAAATGCGAATACCAGTATACCTTTTATAGAAAAAGCAACAATAAATCAAAGATATTCAACTGATATTTATTAATCTTTTACAAAAATAGAGGGGGCCGTGTGTAATTTATCAATTTTCCAGTGAAAAATAAGAATATTTATATTACACTTGCGAAATTTTTAGGGGGGGGGGGGGGCACCAGGGTGCCCCCTCCCCCCCCCCCCCCCCTTAAATCCGCCACTGTTAAACTCTATAATTTACCTCTATCATGTTATTAATAGGTCCCACCTCCAATTGTAGTCTCTAAAGTTACATTATAAGAAATGGAATCGGTATATTTTTTCGGGGTGATGCAGGTAATCACCGAATTTTTTAGACGGTAAAACTCATCAATGCGCGAAGGCATTGATGAAAAGTTTTACCGTCTAAAATCTCGGTTGATAACCCTGCATATCACCGAAAAAATATAGATTTATTTCTTTATCATTTTAATTTATATACTTACAACAACCAAAAACAAGTCCAATTTACATAGTATAATCTATTGTTTGTTCAGAGGTACTCGTGACTACGGAAATCCATCCTTTACCACACTTCATTAAATGGTGTGTTGTTAAAGTACACATATGTGACTAGAATCTTGTAGCGCAGTTTAGGGTTAGATACACGTATAGAAATATAAGAGTGAATTGAACTTCTCCTCACTCATTACTAAGATTCTAATCTCAAACAAACCTTATTCATTATTTTAATCATAAACCTCCTTGAACTTAAGTAATAATATCTATTAACAATACTTATTACATTAAAGATTAGTGTTAAAATATTATGAATTTATTTTAGTTTCACATTGGACAGATAATGACCCTTATGTGTTCGTATCTTATAGATGAGATGCAATAAATTTCAATTGATCTTTAAATGTGTTGTTGGGTGATCCTCCAAGGCAATATTACTTGAAGATGTTTGCTTTTGAAGTTTGTGCATTTGCACAGGTTGTATAAATTGGTAATGTGTTTATGGAAATCCTAACATCTGACTTAGATAAATTCTGTATTCCAAAACTGAATAATTTCAAATTAACTTTTTAAAAATCATATTGCACTACATTTAGATTTACAAGCATGACATTTTGTAAGGAGTATATTTGACAATGGATAATTTTCTAGAAATGCTGGAAATTGGTATACTTAAAGATTTATCATTATCTGATAAAATTAAAGTAAAATGTGGTCATACTCTGAAGAGTTTAGTTATACTATCTTTGAAACTTCTAGGCACACTTCACATTATCTCGTCATCCATAAATTGTACTCGAAGCAATTTGATTATCTCAACTAAAACTGTCCTTTCGGGACTAATACCCCCACGGGGCACACTAATTATAATGAACAAAACAGACTTCTTCAAAGTAAACAGAAGTTGTCCAATCAATTGGTCATCTCCTATATTATAACTGTTCAGGATGAGTTGTGAACTTGAATGCATTGAGGCATATGGTAATGAAAAATGTCAAAGTCCAAATGTTCATTTCTACATAAATTGTCCACAATAGAATTCCTGATAACATGCACATCTCCATTATGTAATACCGGTATAACATTCCATTAAGTTTATATTAAAATCCTGCAAGTCAGTCCTAGCAAGTCAGTGATAAGGACAGAGTTGTGGGACAAATAGATATGTTTGGTCCAACAATGCCAAAGTCCAAATGTTCTATCTTCTACATAATAGTCCAAGATATATATATTGTAAATTCCTGAAACAACATGCACATCTTCCCACCATTTGTATATAACACTGAGAGAATAGTTTCAATATAAAATTCTGCAAGGCAAATCAGGCTCACTCTCTTTGGTCTGCTGAGAGCATCATTATGCATTTGAGGCATATAGATATAGATGAAAAATGGTGCGACGTCAAAATATCACATAGTTCATATATATATATCTTGCATACAATCGTCATATAAAATTCTAATAATGCACATCATCCATTAATCTAAAACTCCACTAATTTACTTTAAAATATATGCTAGTCAGTGTAGGCAAGTTGATGGACAGCAACAGATCCTTTTGGTACAGGAGCACCTACGACAGGGTGAACCACCTATCGAATGTAGGTGAATCCACTACAGATAATTCCTCCGAGGTTCCCCCCCCCCCTCCAATCTTTGTTTGTGAAGGGTATAATAATTTCTTTTAAATTATATTTCAAACTTTTAAATGTACACAGATGTTAACTCCATGCGTAAAAAAAAAGGAAAAAAAAAGTACATGACTTCAGAAATTTGTATCGCTAGTCAGAAATTAATGAGAAAATTAAATAATTCAATTTTTTTTATACTTGCAATGGACTGCTTCATTTGACCTCATTAACATATTTGATTACTTTACTTTCAGTGATTCCTTTTAGAGTTCTAGCTCTTGGGCTGATATATCATAAAGCCCCATTCCCAATGGATCACACTCTATGTTTTTCCCAAATTGCAAATGAAATTCTGTCATTAAAGCTTTAGAGACACAGTCCAAATCCCTTAATATTGGAAAATCTGTCAAACATTTCCGTTCAAATTGGAAAATGTTAATTAACCTACATGTATTGTAACCCAAGATTTTGTTTTACTTATTTCGGGTGGGTTTTTTCCCCTCTGTATTTAAACAATAAATAGGTGATCATTTGAGAAATGCATCCTACTTAAGCCTTATATTGCTTCAATTTAGTTGGGAATTTCTGGACTAGTAATTGGGGAAATTTTTGCTTAATTTCCAATTTGGAAGGGTCCTTTATCAGACTCATTTTAGGAACATTGTCTGACCTGAAATTTCCAAAAGAAAGGTGTTTACTACATGATATAAAATCATTTATATGAAACTTCCTATTCAGATTCTGATTATTTAGTTGAACTGATAAGAAGATGGATGGATGAATGGATGCAGTGTTCTTTAAATTTACCAGACTGAGTCCATAGATGGTTAGAACTTCTTTGAACAAGTAAGTTATAGTACTTAAGGAATGAAGCTAATTTTGACCTTACTCAGCTAGGTTATACGATATAATCAACTTGGTCAGGGTTCTCATTAGGATTTTTAAAACTTGAGTCCGGGACTCATGATTTTTGGAAAAACGTTGCTCCCAGCTAAATTTGTTGAGTCTCAGAACAATAAGTACTTAAGTACACTCACATAAAAACAATAATTTTTAAAAGAAAAAATGTTTTTATTGCAATAAATGAATAAAAATATATACATGTAAAAATACATAGCCAGGATGCAGCAGAAAAGTGTTACTTAATTTCATCGTAACAAGAACTAGATAAATCACCTAGTAATATTCCTATCAATACCTCATAAACATGTCCATTTTGTGTACTAAAAGAATGAATAAGAGTTTCTTGGTAATGGAAATCCATGTTTCACTTTCGTTTCACGCTAACTTAAAAAAAAAATAAGAGTGTCTTGGTAATGAAAATTAGTGTCTCACTTTCGTTTCTTGACCAGAAGTTTTGGTTCAGTATATAAGCAGATTGACCCTGACATAATAAATCTCCGAATTTCCTAGATATTCGGGATGCGTCCTCAGACGAGTCTGTGAATGCACTGTTATAAACAATGTCGCGTCCCAGATCAATTTGCTGCGTATATTACGCAGATTCTTGCGTTAATGAGAACCCTGTTGGTGCAGTTTACGCTTTATAATCCGCGAAGTGGATTATTTTAAGCGTAAATTGCACCAAGTTAGATTATAACGTACTAGGTCAAAATTAGCTTCATTCCTTATAATGTTATGAAATTGCATATCACTTTATTTGATGAATAACTTGCGAAATAATAAGGATTTTATATGAAGTGGACGAATTTTGCCGTAGCAACAAAATAGAAACAACATCATCAATTGCATGGTGATGTCATTCTAGGACGTCATAAAGAGCAAGTTAGATTATACAAAATAATTGATGTTGCTCAATCTTGTTTCAGCCAATCAAATTGCTTGTAACAAGTAAAATTAAATTATATTTCATTACTCTGACTGATGAAAATCTTGAAATGAAATAGGTTTCAAGAACTCTGTGGATGCCATGGACAGATTTGAAGAAATATATATAAATAGAAATAGATATAAACCCGCACATGTAATTATTGCAACAATCAGAGAGTAAAAATATCAAATCAAAGTTAATCAGATAATATTGCATGACTTTTAAAGGAACTTTTTCTACTTTCACTGACAAAATGGCAAATAAAATTTCCCCAACAAGGAAGACCAAGGCCACTACATTTAGATGTAAAACAAAAATCACGAACTTTATTAGTACATTTATTAATACGAAGATTCAATTACGTTTTAATTACAACAAGGCCAAGAGTAACTTTGAAACAGCTAGATACAGATCTGGCTTGTTAATAAGCACAATGACACTCCTACTTCAGTCCAATTGCCATATACACATGGGGCGACTTCAGTTCGTATGAACTCGAGCTACCCAGAGTTGCAACCGAACAGAGCGTTTCAACTCTTGTGTGACGTATTGTGACCTTTGAACTCTACTCGACTAACCCTGCCTTCTATGTGGGTTAGTATAGTAGCAATATGTCAGTTTTGTAATGGCAGTACTGTGCATATGTGTCAGTTTAAAACGATGGATGTGATTGGTTGAAGTATTATACAAGGGAGTAACAAAACAGATTGGAATATCTACCATACTAATTCGGGTACGAACTGAAGTCGCCCATGATATACTAGGCAAACTTTTTTTTAGTTGAAATCTTTTTTATAACTTCTATACTGTGGAGTGAACATCTTTCACCATTTGAACTAGCTTTAAAAATATTTGTGGAATACCTTCAGGACTGTCTACCAAAGCAGTTAATTAACTTATATATATATAATACTGCACCTACCTACCATGTGCAGTATTAAAAAATGAAATTCAGTTTTGAAAATACGTGAGGGCGTGAACCGAGATCTTCATGCCAGCAAACTTTAGGAAGTGTGTCAGCACTTCATGAACAGTACACCAATGTGAAGCTTTGCAGTTCATACCCTCATACATTTCATATATCAATTTCATTTCTTACATAAGATTGATTGATTATTTGTTGTTTTTCATCCTGTCGAGAATATTTCACTCATATTGAGACATCATCATTGCCGGTGAAGGGCTGCAAATTTAGACCTATGCTTAGCACTCATGGCTTTTAGCAGTGAGGGTTCTTTTGCGTGCCACACATGCTGTGACACGGGACCTCCGTTTTCAAGGTCATATCCGAAGGACCTGTGATTCTCACTTCTAAATGCTGAGCTCTTGGCGAAGGAGCAATCACTACCTATTTTCACGTCTTAGGTTTGACGTGGTCGGGTGTTCTTAAAGAAGTTACATTCTACTTTCATTTACTGCGATATGTAATGTAACATTTTCAAAAAAGATTATCAACTGAACGATCTTTTCTTTTATTTTATTCACTTTAAAATAACATTGATTGCAATTCAGAATAAATGAAAAATAAAAAACAAGCATTCTAACATCTTGGAATGGAGATGTCAGACACAATATAGACTTGGTTGTGTAACTCCATTCTCTATTGGAATTAGAAAAACTGTCTTTAGTGTTTAAAACTTTCACTAAAATGTTTCAGCCATATAAAACATAATATTTAATGTGAAGAATCTCGAGCTCCAACGTAAATTCCAAGCCCAAGTATACCGGCATTGAAAAAATGTATCACAATACGATATTTTACAATCTCAGTATCTCAAAATACCGGTATAATCGCACATTCCCACCCAGTAGCATAGTATTACAATTTGTAAAGATCATATAAAAGGCACAAACATTGGAAATGCAAATACTGATATATATTTACATTTCAAAATTCATCACCATAGGTCCTGTGCCTATACACATTATTTTAAAATTATTTAATATATATATGTATTCTATCTGCCTTCAGATCTTCTAAAATTCTAGTTTTATGTGGGTAAGGCCTAAGGAAATATTTTTATCAAAAGCTGGTAACACTGATCAAAGTGCAGGATATCTGTACATTAATGAATAATATCCTTGTAAATAATCCATGAATAGCAATCTCAATAATTCTATTATGTCATCAGCTAGATCTGGTATTTTGAATTTTGAATTCTGTTTTAAGTCAATAACAACAAATAAATGTTGTTCAAACAGAACACAAATTGCATAAAATTTAGAAGAAAAAAATCAATTTGACTGACTTTTTATCATTGCTGACAGATGGTATATTCTGTATCATAACAGTCAGACGGGTACATATAGTACTTTCTGAAAGCAGTGCTGGTTTGGTGCTCAATGCTTCTGCTATACTTTAGAAAATGGAAAGTGGGGATATTATATATATAGTAGATCTAATGCATGACCTTATTTAGTCAGATTATGGAATAATTACCGGGATATTGTAATTTATTCATATGCAGATATAAATTACTAGTTTCATACACTTCTTAAGTCAGAGACATGCAACACTTTGGACAAGTTTGGTGGAATGACTGCATGGTAACAGTCTCGTGCACATGTAGATTTCAAATTTTGTGACGTTAGATATGATAAAGTATGATAAACTGCTTTACGTACTCATACAGAGATGTTAATTCTTTTCAACTCTGCAATAAAATATCTACCTGTTGCAATTTTCCGCTCTGTGGGCATGCTGCTGAAAGATACGGTCTTTTTTCGAGGTGGTTTTCTGCTCCCATCTTTGCACATGAAGCTACTTTTTCGTGGCATGACGGGTCCATGTGAATGATTTTCTTCGGTTGGTGTTTCAACATCGTCTGATTCTTTAACATCACTGTCCATGATATCCGTGCCCCCATTGACAAACACATCTTCACATATTTTCCCACTTGTTTCTGGGCTAACGGCGGATGTCATATTTTCCTCCGCCATGTTGACATTTCCGCGACTTGGAATCGTCCACTGGCAGGGGTGTTTCGTAGAGGTCGATGCATGTTTTCCTATCAACCGTCATCGACTCTATATTTTCGACATTGGTGTGATTTATGCAATCAATATCAGTAATAATTTCTATCATAATTATTTATTGAGCATATGTGATTGACATTTGGGCGATTCCATATTTGAATGGGGAAGTAGTACTTTTTCTCTTGTAACACACACACACACACACACACACGTACAATAAATGTTTAACAGTGCAGATTGCCAAATTGGTAAATAAAATAAAATTATGTATAAATAAAATTCAAGATAGGAATCAGAACTATGGTCAGAGAATTGTTTAAATGAGAGACGCTTCAAGTTTGCACACCCCGGTTCACACCGCAGTCCACAAGACGGTAATAACTAGTCTTCGATTCGGGGGCATATAGATGTTGGTCTGTTCATTTGTCTGTCTGTCTATCTGTTTGTCTGCATGGAAAACTTTAACATTGGCCATAACTTTTGAGTGGTTTTAAATCATACCTGTGTTCCTTAATTATGACAAGCCCTATCGATTTTTGACCTCCTGACCTTGACCTTGAAGTTTGACCTACTTCTAAAATACTTTTGAATGGTTAGTGATATGACTTTTATATTTCACATGTATATTCCTTATGAAAAGCCACCAAAATGTTTGACCCACTGACCTTGACCTTGAAGTTTGA
>CAJDSM010001848.1:0-21583 GCA_903981925.1 Ostrea lurida
TTTAATATAAAATGTCATCAAATTAACAACAGCATGCAAGCTTCTGGAGACGCCATCGACTCTATATAGTTTAACCGNTTTAATATAAAATGTCATCAAATTAACAACAACATGCAAGCTTCTGGAGACGCCGTGGACTCTATATAGTTTAACCTTAATTAGAGTTGGTAGTGATCAAACGAATCCCAAACACATCTATCCATAATCTTAGGATGACACGAGATTGGTGAATATATCAAGTTTGATCTCACTAAAAATCTTATTTTAGACATTGTGGTGTGTGTACTAATTGATGTTTTGAGAAAATGCTTGTGATCAAGTAAACTGCTATTGTTCAAATTACACATATTTTGAGTAAATACCAATCAATGATCAAGTTACTGGTACATATTCCTAACATGCACAGTATGTTATTTACTGTATTTATTCCTTTTTTAAATGTGGTCCTTGTAATGTTGATGTTCAAGTAATAATGTCGATATTCAAGTTACAAGGTACTAATAAATAATGTGCAAGATACATATGTACATGTTTACATGTACATATACATGTATATACATGTATATTTAGGAAATACAAGTTCAAGTTACATGTACTTGTATTTCTAGAAAATGTTGATGTTCAACTTATATATATTTCTAGAAGTTTTGGTCTCTCTATAATGCCTGTGTTCAAGTCCAAAATAAGACGAGTTGACTCTGAAACGGTGATGCAACAATCAAGAGTGAGCACGTTCAAATTTGATATTTCCGGAATCTGAGTTGTTATAACGTATCTTGTCACCCTGTCCACAACAAACTCTACATCAACAATGACCATACATGTTTACCAATGAGCCCAATTTTTGTTATATTCAAAGTCTGTAGGGTGCTCGAAACACATCCTTTTGGGTCTTCTGTACCACAGCAAGTATCACCAGATCTTCATAAAATATGCTTTTCGAATTATGAATTTTTAAGCTTGCTGTAAAACATTCGATCTGAAATTAACGTTTTCATTCAATTTCAATTTTACGGCGCATGTCCCAATCTGAATAAGCCAGGTCCCTCTATGGTAAGCTTTCTGACATAGAGTAAGTTTAAGTTTGTTCAAATCATCCACCTCGGGTGTAGGGTTGGAGCACAACAGGGGTCAAAGTTTTATGGAAAAATTCTTTAAAATCCCTCCAGTAAACACTGGGACAGAAAATTTGAAATTTACATGAAAGCTTCATGATATACTTCAGATTCAAGTTTATTCAAATCATGGCCCCGGGGTTAGGGGATAATACTGCGTATGGAGAGGTCTGACATTAGTCAGATTGGCATACAACATTGCTAACTTTACATGTATAATATGAGGATTTTGCAATATTTAGAAAAAAAAGTATTATTATTTACTCATTATCTATAATTTTGCCGGTGGTCAATACTTAGATGAATAGAGGGTGTAAACTTAACCTTCCTTGGCTCCTGACCCCCACCAATCTGTCCATTGTACTTTGTATTATTTATAGGAATAATGATGGTCGTAATCTCCACTTTTTCATAAATATATTCATGTTTATATAAAATATGTGAAAAATATATGTTTCGAACAAAGTGATACTCGCGTTTTTGAAGAGATTATGCATATATCAGTTCAATAACTTCATAAAATCTTACATGGATATGTTCGTGATTCCCAACTTAGTCAATCTTACAACCCTCTGGAAGAGGATTACCGCAACAGGGAAAGAAAACATATTGAAAGCGTGATTTATTCCATCTGAGTGACTAAGAAATTCAATTTTGTACTTAAATAGTCATGCTGTATAGCCTAATAGCGAATTGGAAAAAAACACGTAAACAATGAACCCATGGGCCATATCGCTCACCTGCATAAGCAGCAATATTTCCCCCCATGTTGCAAGCGCGAGTCTGAACCCGCGGATAATGGTACACACAAACTTGAATCTACACTACCAGGGACTGCATTTTGTAATTCTCGTGAAGAATGTTTTTCAATATATTCCAACATCTTCGCAAGCCAAGTGTCCGATTCGCTTACTCTCATCTCCCCCTTGGCAGATTTAGGCGAGTTTCAATATCGCGCTTTGACTTCCCAGGGCATCCAATCTCAAATCGCGCCATTCATACCTGTTCGGTTTGAGTTTCACAAACCGCGTTGATGCCATCTACTTGATTTTGTCTAAAAACTGTATACCAAATTTTTCTTCAATGTCATTTCTCTTGTCATCCGTCAACTCCAGTTTGTAAACATACACACAGACTAGAATCTGATTGCCTAGCTTTGTTTCCGTCAAAGAGCGATGACTCGCATTGTCCGTTAGATGGCAATTCAGTCGCGACTAAATCTGCCAAGGGGGAGATGAGAAGTAAGCGAATCGGACACTTGGCTTGCGAAGACGATATTCCAATGTAAATGTAAAAACTTTACACCCCTGCCTGCGGCCCCACTGAGTCATGACGAGAACGAGATGCAAGTCTGTGGATTTCTGGGGAAGTCCCAACCAGAATACAAAACAAGTGTTGGACAAACACGGACCCCTGGATACGCCAGAGGTGGGATCAGGTGCCTAGGAGGAGTAAGCATCCCCTGTTGACCGGTCACACCCGCCGTGAGCCTGTTGTCTTGATCAGGTAAACGGAGTAAAAATCAATGTATGAAGAACGGCTTAACAATTGCTACCCAATGGTAGGCCATACTGGCAAACTCGATCGTTATAACGACCATAGAATTTGCGAAATACTGCTTTTAAATGTGATTGTTGAAAACCCTGCAACAACTTGTTTTTAAGTAGCCTGCCTCGATTCAATAACTGCTACGCCGTCACTCTTGCGTATCAAATAAATTGAGAGACATACACACCATATGCAGGTGATGATGGAATGTTGCTATAATTTATGAAGATGGGAAGTTGACGATGAGAACTGTTAACGTCTATGTTCAATAAAATATCCAAGTACGAAGCAGATATGGAAGACTCTGGCCTCTTTTATTTTTAGTTCGCTGGGATATATTGAATCGACATATGAATGAAAAATTATTATTATTAATAAACGTCATTGATATATCGACATGTCGAATTAAAGACCGCCGCTAGAGATTTTTTTCTAATGTAGAAGCTTTTGAATGAATTCCGCCTCGTAAGACTATAAAAAGAGGTCAGTTTTAAAACTAATGAGGGAAATTCGTACCCATGGGAATTCCAACGGACTGTTGGAAGACCTGATCACCAAAACCTACAAAGATATTGTCAACGAGGACCTCCAGCATTGCTTTAATATCAACTTCGGAGTAATTGTGTGTAGAATCAGAGACAAGAGTGATATCACCGATGACTAGATATGAATGTGATTGGTCGATGGGAACAAGAGTAAAAAACATTTTTCATTTAAATTTAGGGGAACCCTCGCGCGACCATTAGCGACGTGAAGCGCTGTTATCGGGAGGATAGTATTTTGAATCAGGAAGTGTTGGCGTTTTGAATTCAGTGGTTTTTGAGAAATCTTATCATATTTTCACTACCGACATATCTCCTGTTTGGGGGTGACATGACATTTCATTTAATTTTCGTATGAATAGAAGCCGGACTAAAACTGACCTAGGGTTACACATAGGCAGATTTCGGACAAAACTTGACAAGAGTACCTCACCTGAGCCTTGCAAAGTATCCACAAGTGTCATTGGTAGCAGTAATGACCTGCTGTGACGAATTTGCAGAGTTTTAGGAGGGAAATGATAGAAATGACTAACACGAATACTAAATAATCACCACGGGGTAAAAACGAGAAGCGTTTGAAATAAACAGAAGATGAGCGTGTGTTATCAATTAAGTGGTTGGGTGTCTGTTGCTTTATTTTCAGTTTGTTTGTTTTTTATCGCCCTTGCATTGTTGGGAAAGGGGGTGTCGTTTGTATTTCATTATTGTTTTTTGCTGTTTTTGTATTTGTGTGTCTTTTCTTCACTTTTTTATGTTTGCTTGTTATCAGAAAAGGACACTGTTAATAATTGGATTGAGTGCGGAGAGTGAAGAATGCAGAACCATAACTTTAAAGAAAAGAACCAATTTTATAATTATCGACTGTGATTTTCCGGTTAGTGCAAATCTTTGGCCATAGGTACAGTACAGCACTATCAGTCACATCACTTTTTGTCTAAATACAAGTATGACATTAGATAATTCCCCCAAAAGAAAAGTATGGCTTTCCATAGAAAAGAGACTCTTGGTTCCATTAATCCCATGTTGTTTCTGTGCTGGACTTTCATTTGTACAAACCAATCAGAATTTAACACAATATATGTTCTTTATCTTTAGAAGTTTTCGAAGTCTGTATTCTTTGAACTGGCCATGAATGAAAATTATGTACACTAGTACTACTATTTCTGGTCATGGGACAAATAACGACTGCTCCCTAGGGAAAATAAGTTGCATACCTGATGTATTTGAACCTCCCATTGCTGCCCGTGGGTTGTGTATGGAGATGCTCGCATTTTATTGAAGTGCCCTCGTGCAACGCCTTTTTTTTCAATCAATATTATTTGAAAACAACATTTTCGACCTCAGAGGTTATCTTGCAACACCTACGAAAACGCTTAACACAGACTCTAGAAAATAAAATCACTGTGCTCTATTGACATTTTGGATCATACTTAAAATAAAATCTTTACATGAATTTCATTAATTTAGATATGTACATATATCTTATAAATTAGATAAACATAGAATTTTTACAGACGTTAATTTTCATGAAGCCAGGCCCCTAGGACTTTAAAAATCGAAATTCTCAAACCTGTGTCTCCTCTCTCTACCAAAGGACATGAAGTGATGGTTTGAACATGTACCATGTCTGGTTGAAAGAGGCCTGCTGATTCTATTGAAGATAAAGTGTGAGCTAGGTGTACACGGCACTCGGCCAACCTCGGCTGATTCCGGAACCTACATCATACCTCGGCTGTATGATAGTACTTGAAGTACTACTTGAAGTACTATCATACAGCCGAGGTGTCTTGATATGTGTATCCGCCTTACATTTGTGATCTGCTCGCCTGTTAACCGCTTAGAGAAAACATAACGCTGCATAGTTCATAAAAATGAATTAAATTCAATAATTTGTTGAATTTACACTTCAGAATTGATGCTAACCCGTGATTTTTGAAAGAAAAAAGAAAGAAAAAACCCAGTTTAAGACATTGAAAGTTTTAACTGTTGGTGAAGCATGTAAACAGCAGCCATCTTCTCAATGGCGCTTTACGTCATACAGCCGAGGTTAGTATGAGGTATGAATATTCCAAGGTTGGCCGAGTGGTCTCCTCTACCAAAGCAAGGCCGTAACCAGGGGTGGGTGGGTGCACTGGGTGCCCGTGCACCCCCATTTTAAGACAGAAATACATGTACTAAAACCTCTCGGTTTCCGGGGGCTTCGCCCCCTGGACCCCCTACCAAGGCCCGTCCTGAACCTGCGGAAGACCTAAAGCGGCCCCCCAGACCCAACGAAAATGCTAAAATCTCTTAGCTTCCGGGAGCTTTGCCTCCAAGACCCCCTACTTGGTGGCTTATTAACGGACTTCAGACCCCTTGCCTTAGTTTGTGCACCCCCCTATGACAATTCCTGGTTACGGCCCTGCAAAGGATGTACCATGTCTGGTTGAAAGAGGCCTGCCAATAGTGTGAGGTGTACACGGCTCAGGTGAGCTAAATGTAGCGAGAAACTGGATCCTGAGCAGAACGTACAGGCGGATAGTGTACGTTATGTTATTTGTATCTTTTATTATTGCAGTGATGATGATATATAGAAGACTGTATATCAGTAAAAAGAGGACGTCTACATTACTAATACACAAACCAACAATCACCGCAAAATGCTCCAAAGTCAAATCCAACAGAACACGAGGTGGATCACGTGACGTTAGAAAAATTATCATACACAAATAGATACGGGTTTTCGGATATATTACTAATTACAGAACATATGGCCCGTATGGTAATGTCGAAAAATCGCTGCATCAGGTTAATAAGAGATGTTTTTTACTAGTAATTATCTCCTTTTAACCGGGCCTTTTAAAACTGTCGAACCCAGTCGAACACGCAAAATAAATCACTTTTTAACATGAAATAGCGACAAGGCCACACTGTAAGTAGCACGTGTTTTAATATTTGTTAACGGGAGGATGGGCTATGAGCAGTACCTGCAGACTTAGAGGAAATTTGAGGACTTGTGGAAATGCTGAGCATTATGTTACCCAGAATATTCCAAGTTTAAGGACCACAAACTCGAGCCTGTACATGCAATCAAAATGCTATTGTTTGCGACAAATTATCGATATATTCAACATTTTTGGGCAATTAATTGTTGTTTTTATTATATAAAAATATGAACAGGTTCCTTTCATCATAAATATTGTGTAATTAATGAGTTTCCGTCGTGTACCGGATTCTCGTTTTCGGAATGATTTACAGTATAAGATGTCCGCGCAGTCTGCAAAACGAGGCTATTTTCTGCTTACCGATGTGATTTCGATGAATTATGGATAATTAGTACTATACTGAGCCTAATGTTATGGAAATATGGAGGCTGTGCATTCTCTATCAATGTTTTCTACATACTAGTATTTAATAATTGACATGCCGCGCAACGAAATCTTTCCAAATAACCGGGTTTTTCCCATGGCTCCAGTTTAAAACCCACGTAAAGACACTTGTTACAGACAAATTGAACGTCTTCCTGTACAAAATATGAATAAATAATCATAACACTAAAAAAAAAAAAAAAAAAAATAGCAACATAGCGCGCTGCATAAAGTCAAATTGATCAAAATATTAATGTTTTCTGGGTATTTATTTTCAGCACATTGGGATTTTTGTGTAGAGACATTCTGTATATGATCGCTTGATCTTTTTGCTAATTCCTCTGGTATATCATGCGAGTAACTATATCAATAAATACTCTACACTAAGGGAACTTTTAAATAATTGTCAACATTAGAAACTCTTCAAATGGAGGTAAAATTTGTAGTTGTTGGCAGTGAAGAAACGAGGTTCGTCGTCCTAGTTTATAATGTAAAAAATCTCCAATCCCGATACTATTTTCTGGAAAATTCGAAAGGAAAAATCCTAGACATGCGCAGAGCGATTATAAAAAGTTTGACCTTAATATAAAAATCTAACCTTGGGCTCACAAATGTTTTGCCCTTAACCTTCCACTTGGCTTAATATGACTACATTAATTACAGGAAGGAAATGAGAAGTTAGTTACTGGCGCTCACGACAAGAAACAATTCAAACTACCATCGGAAAAAGTTACCATTGGTACTTGGAATGTCCGCACACTCCATTCTTGCGACAAGGTGAAAGAACTAGAATATGAATTGAACAGATATCAATGGGACATAGTCGGACTATCAGAGATGCGATGGAGAGACAGACACCGACAAGGGAAGAGCTATAAGTGAAAAAGACCAAACACTATAGCTCCGAAGACTCCGCACAGTATCGTGAGACTAACAACCTAGTAAAGAAGATGCCACCCCTACTAGTAATAAAGGAAGAAGTAGAGAAAGCCATTCGCAGCCTACCACCAAGGAAGTCCCTTGGAGCAGACGACATTCCAGCAGAGCAGTTGAAGAGCGGAGGTGAAGACCTGGTCATTGTCATAAACTCATAACATTACTTTGCCAGAAGAGATGAGAGACAAAACAGTGGCCCACAGATTGGGCATGGACACAGTCTCTCATCATCGTCCACCCCCGAAAAGGGGAACCCCCGCCAGTGCCAAAAATATAGAACAATTAGCCTAATCAGCCATACCAGCAAGATCATGCTTCGAGTAATACTAAACACACCGACTAAATAGCACCTGGCAGAAGAACAAGCCGGGTTCAGTGCAGGAAGGAGCACACTGTAGAGCAGATTCCCCACTGACGAATACTAGTACTAATAGAGAAACACCTGCAACATAAGAAGGACTCACTGCACAATTTCGTCGATTTCAAAAAGGCGTTAGACAGAGTATGGCACGAAGACCTTTGAAAAGTCCTCAGGAATTTCGGAATAGAGGAGAGCCTGATCCAGATTATAAAGGGGCTGTATAACACCCCCAGCAGCGCACTCCTCCTCAACGGCCAGATCGGAGAATACTTAAAGACCTCCGTCGGCGTCCGCCAGAGCTGTTCGCTCTCTCCAACATTGTTTAATCCCTTCCTTGAGAATACCATAAGAGAAACACCCCATGGCTTCTACTCTACCAAGACCAATCAACAACTTGCGCTTTACCGATGATATCGATCTCATGGGAGGCAGCAACATCGAACTCCAAGACTTGACCAATAAACTGGTAAATACTAGTAGAGCATGCGCAAACGGGGTGGAAGTCAGTACTGAAAATGTCAAATCCCGACCAGTAGTGTAAATAACACCACTACACAGATCTACACAAATGGTCAGCAGCTGGAGGAAGTAGATGCCTTTAAATATCTTGGCGCCACTTTCACCAAGAACGGCTGCTCCGCCACAGAGATAAAGAACAGGATAGTCAAAGCAACATCAGCAATGGCAAGCCTCAGCAAGATCTGGAAGAGTAACGACACCAGCTTTCCAACAAAGATCAAATTATTCAGGTTGCTGGCCGTCTCCATCCTGGTATATGGAATGGTTTGAAAACTGGTACACAAGTGTGTCTTAGTCTAATGAAGTCCCCATGTGTCTTAGTCTAATGAAGTCCCTATTAAATGTATCTTGGTCTAAGGATTTGTGGTGGCGATCCGGATCCAGAAGACTGTAATGCAACCCCGAGAATGCAACCATGGCGGGGGAATGCAATCTTTGATCTTGTTGATTTCTGATTGCTCTTGTTGATTGATATATTTTAATGATACAACATGTTATAGCGTATAGATTATACGCGTGTCTAAAATGTGTCAATAAACTGGTACATCTTCCACTCACCCATGCCTTTAGCCGTGTATCACATGGGTTTGTTTTTTAATACTTCTCTAAGCAAAGGTCACAAGTGATCAATGCTCATTAAACAAAAATATACTCGATTGGTATGCTGTTTGAGATAGTGCAATAGTACATATACATATGTGTTTGCATGTGTTGGGAGAATTAAGCAGGGGGCTGGCGGTTGACTCGACAAAAAAATTTTAAAGCAAAAGAACATAATTTACACTATGGAATGTAGTTTGTTCCATTGACCTCTTTGAAGTTTTAAAACAGTCAATATTCATTCACATAGAGTAACACAATGAAAGGCGATAACCATTACATATGTGTTCTAGTCATACAAATTGCATCATACTAGACATGGGTATACTAGTATGTGATTATATTTCATTGCTCCTGTCATTTGATATTCTATTTATACATATTATATCACTCTGTGCCATACAATGATTTTTAACCTGAACCTCCCTCCATCACCCTCTCTCTTTCTCCTCATATAGTAAGGGATAATATATTTAGACTTCTGAACACAGAAAATTTACAAATTCCTTAGGTTTTTTTTATTAATAGTGACCAAGAAATAAAAAGTTCCATTGTTAACACATTTCATCACTGATCATTTGGCTCCACCTCAATACCATGCAAAACCACTATCCCTAGGATCTTATGATGATCTTATGGTGTGATCGGTCAACAGGGAATGCTTACTCCGCCTAGGTACCTGATCCCACCTCTGATGTGTCCAGGTGTCCGTGTTTGCCCAACTCTTGTTTTTGTACTCTATTTGGGATTTACGAGATTGATCACTGTTCGTTAGTTTTGCCTTTACATGATAAAAGGCTCCGTGCTCATTCCAAATATCCATTTAGGTTCACATTAATGTCAATAACATTAAGAATTTTACATATAAAACGCTATGTATCAAGTTTGGCTCCACCCTGGGGGTCAGAACCCCTACCCCCGGAATCATCAAATTTACAATTTGANAACACTATGTATCAAGTTTGGCTCCACCCTGAGGGTCAGAACCCCTACCCCCAGAATCATAAAATTTACAATTTGATAGAGGCCTACCTGCTCTACATCACTATGCATTTAGTTTTTCTTAAACGTGCAGCAGTTGTAGCGAAGAAGATTTTTAAAATTTGTCACTTTCGCTCCCTCGCGCCAGAGGTGCGGGCAGTCCTGAAATTTACAGATTATGTGCCCTCTTGTCCACAAGACGGCCTCATACCAAATTTGAACAGAATTGAATGCGTAGTATCAAGAAGTTAAAAACGTTCAATGTAAACGGACGGACGACGACCAATCGCAATAGGTCACCCGAGTTTCCTCAGGCGACCTAATAAGTTTAAGACGTCGTGCGTGCAGAAATCGAAGGTCATCATGACTTTTATCATTATCATTAGATGTGACTTTCGTCAAGGTCATCTGCTACGATTGGACATGATCACGCTCGGAGGCATTGTGTTTTACATCGTGTTCATATCAATAAAGGGTGTCTGTCAAACTATTGGTGATTTCCTCCCCGGAAATTAACTGATTTTAGCAATACAATAGGGCTGGAAACGAGTTCCTCGAACTTACAAACAATTCTCCCCGATGTAAAATATATCCCAGCGTACAGAAAAATGTTACCACGTGATACCGAGTAAAAACAGCGCCTATATATAGTCACGTGACATCACTACATTCCCCTCCTTTGTGATTACAGATTTTGATTGAATTTAAGGACCACGTCAAGATCATCACTTGGCAGTGATTCGTCACTACAGGGTAACCAGGTGTGTACCTATCAATAATTCAACTCTATGCAAATTAATAGAGATATTTTGCCTGGCATTATATCTGTCACAAAGAAACCGAGAAAGGAATATTCTTGCTCCAGTAGGTTTATATAAATAATGAAACAGCTTGGAACATTTGATTTTAATTTCATTTCTTCTGGTAGTTCCTAATTGGATTTAATTTACCTGCCGGCATGATTGATAGATGTAGTGGCAACAGAACTATAGCTCGCTGGGAAAGTTCCTCCCATGAGTTAGTTTTACAGATATAGGTTGATAATATCTGCATAGAACAAATGATTGTCTTTGTGAAGGGTATTGTATAATGAAAGACCCCTGATTATATATGGGACCTAGATTTCTTCATTCTACGCCCCCTACCTATCATTCATATTGAAACGTCAATAGCTACGGTAGTCGTACACTTTCCGGTAAAAATGCCACAATTCCTGGTCTAAGTATGGCGTCCTAGGCTGTAGCAATGAGGATTCTTTATGGTGTCCACTCCTGTAACTTCATGTGACCGATCAACAGGGGATGCTTACTCCTCCTGATCTCACTTCTGGTGTGCTCAGGGGTCTGTGTTAGTTATAGGACAGTTCAGTGTCTCCACGTGACTGTCTGACGCGAAGGGATAGTCGCGTGTGATAACGATGGACGCGGCTCCGGAATCGAGGCGGAAATCTCCCGGTTGCTAAGGAATCCTCTTAATCACAAGTTTTCTGCGACCGGTACATTTTGGTTCAAAGTGGGTTCATGAGAACTAGATGAAGACTGCTGGAAGCTAAATTATCTTCCTGAATATTTATCAAACGTTCAGCAAGGAAACCTTGCAAAGAATCGGTTTCCTTGTTGGATTTCAAAAAGAAAGAAAAAACGTCATTGCAAGGAAAATCGTGTCTTTCCTGTAAACTACAAAGAGGTTTTTGTTGGGTGGTTAATTTGTATTCGATTTCAAATAAATGTGCAAAGGTGTTTTTACACAAAGTTGTTGGTTGGGATTTCCAAGGTTGAGCACAATCAAGGTCACTGAAATGAAAACTCCAAATTCCCCGAGCTCTGATTTCATTAACTCTGGCAAATATGTCATTTCACGTTATGTTATATTGCGGGAAAATGTCCCGCTTTGCCGCTTGTTTTTAAATATTGATCAGCATGTAATGACAATTGTAACAAAGACCCCAACATTAAGTAACTATCAAAAAAGTACTAGAACGTGTTGCCACCACAGGAACCATTTCGTTCACCAATACTGTTCAAAGAATTAATACATCAACTTTTTTTTAATGTTTGTGTCATTGTTCTACCAAGCAACTGTTGCCAGATACTGATCATTAGCTCCGCCACGGAGGTCATAAAACCGGCGGCGTTTATTTTGTTTGTGGGTTCGTCTGTTAGCAACTTCATGAAAAAGTAATGGTCAGATCGCTTTGAAAATTGGTACACAGATGTATCTTTGTCTAAGGAAATCATAATTAAATTTTGGTGGTGCGACCCAGATCCAGAGTTTATGTAACTTTGGCGAGGTCCGTATTATCTGATTCACTTTCCATGTTGTATGCTTTAAAACAAAAATGTGCTGTTGACTCGTACTTTTTGTTGTTGTCGAAAATGTGAATAAATATGCAAAACAAGTATTAATTTCCCCCCCCCCCCCCAATATTACAAACTGATTAAGTCAACTTGATCTAATCATTCGTGTTTACTGGGGTTTCCCCCCAGAGCTTTCCCGTATAGAGACACTCTATAATTGCTTGACCTCTTCTCAAACACTAAAACAAAATGTGGGAGGTATAACATATTGGTATCAATAACATATCAATGTGAGTAACATATTAAGTATCAATAAATACTCTACAGTAAGGAAATTCTCAAACATGCCAGGATTTTGTCAAAAAATGTACAAATTGGAACTCTTCAATGGGAGGTAGAAAAATGGGTCTCTAAGGCCATCTTGCTCTTGTGAGTAAAATTCGCAATCTGATAAAAAGTATCCAGCTAGGGGCTGTCTAGCTTTGGCAAATCCACACGGCCATGTCTTGACAAATGATGCTTCACGGGGGCTTGTCTCCTAGGATATCATTTAACTACAGGAACTAACACAATAAGCAGGCTAGGCTGCCCATCTCCATTAGCATATATATGTTAGTGGGAAAAGTTCTTCAATCACAAATTAGGATAAAAACTAGATGTGTTGGTACGACACGAATGTCCCCGCCCACAGAACTTTAAGTCCATGCAATGAAGGAAAACCATTATGAAAGCAGTAATTTTTCCAATCTAAGGGCCAACTCAACTTCTATATAAGAAATCAGTTCAATATCTTTTTGAAAAGCATTTTGTTAAATATAAAGAAAACTGAAATAGGCAATATGCAAACAAAAAGTCAGTTTTTCAAAGTTAAAGGCTCAACTCCAACAAAACTCAATATGTAACTCATTAATATACACCTGCATTCTAAAAATCAGTTCAATTTCTATGGGTGTTAAGGAAAAAAGTCTGGAAAACTGATCATAACAGTAATTTTTCAAAGGTAATTTAAGGGGCACATTCAACAAACCGGAACAAAACTCAAACTCAATCTGTGACTCAATAATATACACCACTATACAAAAAAAATCAGTTCAATATTTCAAGGGGTTTAGAAAAAATTCTGGAAAACTGCTCCTCATGGAAGGCGGACAAGGGTAAAACTAGATACCCCAAACACTTTGTGGTGGGGCCATGATAAAAAGGAGTGATTACAGGGAGTAAAAAATATTCCTGAAACCAGTGTGGGCTTCTATTTCATAATAAGAGGCACACCTTAAAAGAGGAGCTGCAAAAATAATCCTCAAATTCTAACCTTTAAATAACGGTCCTCACTTTTTGTTTAGAAAGTAATCCATGTTGAACAAGAGACCCACAGGTACATCTTTTGGTCATATCTATGTTAAACAGGAGACTCACAGGCTTTAAAGACACCTGAATATGTACATCTTTTGGTTGTTAGAAGGCAATTTGCTCATTATGACAATACCAACACTTTTTTTTCTGATGGACATCCAAAATTACAGTGGACTTTTAATGAAATATAATGCATCTAATCTTCAATATATGATCAACCTTTCCCTATAACCTGGGCCTCAAACCAGCTGCCAAGCTAAGAGTTAAGGTGAATCACTACGGATCCTACCATGTTAAGGTGAGTCACTATATGCTTATTGTAATCAGTGTTAAGGTGGGTCACTAAATTGCTTATGTAATCATGATTACGACGGGTCACTACAATGCTTATGTAATAGCATGTTAAGTGGGTCACTGACATGGTTATATTGCTTAAATCATGTTAAGGGTGGGTCACAAACATGCTTAATTGTAATCATGTTAAGTTGGGTCAGCATTAATTGCTTATTGTAATCATGTTAAGTGGGTCACGTAAATGCTTATTTGTAATCATGTTAAGGTGGGTCAACAACATGCTTATTTAATCATGCTTAAAGTGGGGTCACTAATGCTTATTGTAATCTATGTTTAAGGGTGGGTCACAACATGCTTATTGTAAGAGTGGGTTAAGTGGATCACATAAATGCTTATTGTAAATACATCCACATTTCTGCCTCTCCTTGATGGTCCAGAGGTAATAATTGTCACTTCTCAGGTCTCTGGAACACAGAGACCATGAATTCGCAAATTCGTTTCCCCTTGACCCATGGATGTCCTACACCAAAAACTGGTCCCGTTCCTGAGGGGGAAGCTGAAAATGTTCGTTGGACAAAAACAGATAGCAACAGGTTTCACCTGAGTGACTCAAGGTGAACTAAAATCTGTTTCTATTACTGATTGTATTATTAATTGTTTTATTACACGTTTTACTTTGTCTTGCTCAAGCTACTTTGTTGATTTTTATTTTATTTCACACATCTGCTCTTTCATACCTTTATGATTACATTCCAAAAATCTTTGCCTTTGATATCTGTACTCACTGACAGCCATTTCCTCATGAACGCGCTGCAGTTGTGAACAGTGTGCGATGAATCTTGATATATATCAGTACTGTAAAGGGGGAATATTTCGCGTTGGTTTTATTTTAAATTTTGCTATATTCGCGATAACATTAATGATCGTGAAAACAAAACCACTGCGAGAGTGCCATTTCACGGTTTTGCGGGTATGATTCCCAATTCAGTCTTTTTTACTTTCCGCGAAGATTTTAAGAACCATCGCGAAATAGCCAAAAGATAAAAATCGCGAAATTTTAGACCCGCGAAATTAAAACCCTTTACAGTACATCCATTTTAAATGCTTGGAATATTGAACAAAATAGAAATAAAAAGTAGAATGTAAGAATTAAAGATGAAAATCCATGCAGGTATGAACTGCACCATTTCACACCGGATCCTTTTCATGAAGCACTAAATGACGTTTGCTGGCGTTACGTTGCAGTTATATAATCTCTCAAGTTTTCAAAAATGAAATAAATTTGTTGAATATTGTTAACCAGAACATTAAAAACAATTTAAACTATCACAGAGAGCAGTCAGCAATACTTATTTAAAAACAAATCCTACAAAACTTGGGCAAGACTATATATCATTTAATTTTATTTCAATGTGATCACTAGCGCCGATTCTCATTGATTAAAACACCTTTTAAGAATTGAGGTGATTGTTTCGATCACGTACCTGAACAACAGAAAGTAAGTCTAATGGACATTGTTTTGTGTTGTTGTAGATATAAAATTTAATGATAAGAAATAAATCTTATATTTTTTCGGGTGATAATGCAGGTTATCAACCGAGATTTTAGACGGTAAAACTTTTCTCAATGCGCTTCGCGCATTGATGAGTTTTACCGCTTAAATTCGGTGATAACTGCATCACCTGAAAAAATAATAAGATTCATTTCTTATTTACTTCACTACAAAACAGCCTTTCTATGCCCTTATCCAAATTTAAGATGATGTGTCAACACTTCTTTTGTCATTTTCTCTATTTATGTAGAAATAATTATCACAGCCTTCCTCTGAAAACAAAGAATAACAAGATCAAGTATGTAACTGTTTGATTAAAATCACCATGACTTGTTTTTACGTGTATACAAATAAAATAATTCTTTGTACAAATACACATGTAAATGGTCAAAAATCAAAATACTTTTCAGATCTTCTGTAATTTGCATATGAAAGCAATTTTTTCTGTTACAAAATACTGTAAATGTACTTATGTAGAATATATTGAACGCCATTCCTTTCCATGGTTTTCTATTCAGACAAAAAAGTTGTAATAAATACAACATGAATGTACAAAAAATGTATACAAAAATGAGAATATATAATAGATGAATTGGGTACTCAGGTCAAGGTGCACCAAGTGTCCGCCTCAATCAGATATATTTTGGATGCTCAAGGTCAAAATGTATCCACCTCATCAGTGTCCCATTGAAACATCAATAAAAGAAAATTTCTTAAATGAAGTCCCAATAAAAACTCCATACAAAATCTGTAGAATAATGGATCAAACATTGATGAACTTGTAATTGTTTCAACATCCAAGTCTATCTGTATCTGGATCGTTACTATGTCTACGGACAATGGTAAGGGCGACATGGGGATGGTGATGAAAAACAAATCAACAAATGGCAGACAAAACATGTCTGCTGGTGCACATCATAAAATGGTCATAAATAATACTGATCTGCCAGATATATCACAGTCAATGTACCTGTTCTCATGGAAAACAACAACATTTCTTCGTTTTACAGAAAAAAGATAAATCTCATCACAAATACAAAAACTAGTTCTAAAACACAACGGACAATGTTGGCAATTTTAGTGCAACGATGAGAATCGATACCAAAAAGTACATGTGTAAATAAAAATATCTAAGTCTCGCTCGTTTGGACTAGATAAAAAAGAGCATGGTGTCAAAGCTCATCAACTCATTGCTGTAACCTGTACATGATGGCTAACTCAGTCGATCTGATATTTACTTGCAGCCATGTTCATTTTCAAGCAAAGCAAACTGTGAAAATGATAGTTCTCCAGTGAATTAGACTCTTTCAGCAACAGCTTCAAACAATTGCGCTCATTCCAAGTCTCCGTAGGATTGTAAAAAAAAAAGCTGCTCCAGATAAGTTCCTCTTCTGTAATAAACAATTTCTGAATATTCAGACGTAGTGATTTAAATGTATAGGAAGTCCTCAAAGTATTTAACGCGACATTGATGACATTTGCAAAGATAAGTCCCAAAAGAATTTCTGGATCAATATTGTCTTCTCATTCATGTCCCGCTGAGCATTTTGTTTATCTCTTACGAACACAGTTCGTCTCTTCAAAATTTCAGCGATGCTTGCTTGTTCTGGCATCCTCTGGTGTTCACTATGGACGAACCCGCTTCTTTTTCTGCGCCTCGTGTCCTCGCGAACTGCCTTCATCGAGCAGGTCCCTGGTCAATTTCTGTTCTTTTTTCCTTCCGATCTTTTCTCGCGTGTCGCTCACGAAGCGAATCTATCACAAGTTTTGGCAACAGACTTCCAGTGGTGCTTTTTTCCACGTATTCCACTTCCTGTTTAAAATTCCACAAATATGTTCATGTAAAGCTGACAAAGAGAGATTGACTGAGAAATGCTGACTATGGAAATTTAGCCAAAATAATTTAATTCTGTGTGATCCAAGGTTTCTTCATGATTGCCAAGACGTTACAAAGAATAGGGTCTAGGATACAAATTTCCACTGCGTATATATAACGGTTATATACGTTAACAGTTATGACGATTTGTCTGAGGTCTTAATCCCATTAAGATTTACCAAACGAATCCTTGAAAATGTAACCCAGGTCATATACTCAACGTAACCCAGGTCATATATTCTAACTGTATATTCCGTACTCATTTTAGCATGATAAAATTTGTAGTAGCTTTGGGGAGAAGCAATAGTGCTGGATAAATACAGTTGCACTAAATATGAAATCTTCACTTTTTCAATTGTTGTGGCACAGAAGCTGCAACTAAATCATGATTACGAAGCGCCAATAGACATTGCTGCCACTCAGACTGTGACATTTGTTCAATGCTAAAAACAAGTACACATACAGTGATATTCCCATGTAATAATATATGATTCTAAAAATTCATGCGACTATAATCCATAGTAATATTTTTTCAAAAGGTTGACAGGGTGGGACCTACTTTTGACCAATAGTCATTTCATGCATTATATCTTAATTGGGTTCCTTCAGTAGGGACTACTTTTACCACCTGCTACTCTTACCACTACTGGAAAGGAGCAATAGCTGAGTTTACTACACACATGACAAGAATACACAATGCGAGAATCCCACACTCCAACACAGTTCACGAATACTATATGAATATCATAGCATCCTTCGAAACGCTTTCGAAACTTTTCATAAGATATGAAATGAAGCTGTAGTGTTCGAAAAGATATGGTAATGTTGTCATCAAACGATGCATCGTTCAGTCAAGATTTTAATCAGTCATTTTTATGATAGTTCAGGGAATCAGCTCAGAATTATTTGGTATGATGAAAAATGAAGTATGGAGATATCAGTATAAAATAAATTTTAAAAGACAACTAAAACGAGGCTATACTAAAACCATTGGAACTTTGAACGTTGGATGAAGCAGCTGGATTTTATAAGAAATTCGAAAGAAAAAATGGAAACATAGAAATTCTTTTGGAGAATAACTGATAGGCACAAGATATAAAAGAGACCGATTCTGCAGTATTGGAAGGTATATTTACAGAAGATTTCTAAATACGTCTACAATTGCAGTCACATGATCAAGAATGGAGTCTTTACGAATTGGTCTGCCCTTTCTGTTAGATGCGTTGATGTAAGCTTTAATCACACATTTACATCTTCATTAAGAAATGAAATCATAAAAACAAAATGTTTGAAAATCAATGAAATCGCCAAATATCCTCTCATTAAATGAAAACTTCTTAGAGATGATCACTCCTTAGTTACATAGCTCTCGACAAGCCGTGATTTTTTTTTACTGCTGTTAAGCCCACTCCCACCTGGCCAGTCTGGTGCACATTGGATTAACTTGACCTATCAGTTTCCGGGCCTCCACTTTGTATGCCGTCAATAATCGGATTGAGCCAGTAAGACTGGCGTACTTAGGGAAGCCCAGTAGCTGTAGGTGGGTGTAGATGTTAAAACACTACTCCATACCCATCTGGGGCTTTAACAAGCCACGCTTCAACTTGTTGAACGCTAAAAAAATTCAAAGGAAAGAATTATGAAAAAACATGATGATATTATTTTGATGAAATCAATAAGAATTTTGTGCAATTTACACTGTGGCCAACAAAATTAATCTTTAGTGCAATCAGAGGTTAATGCTCCATTTAACAACACATGTGAAAGTGCATGGTTATTTACGCCTGGGGGTTAAGAAGTAATGCGTTTTTCCATGTCTAACTTGCGTGTGGGGAAAAATACACGGTAATGTAAATTTCCTAATAAAATGCAATAGTTTTTATCGCGGGTAATTTCCGCGAGGAGCATTCGATCGCGAAAATAAAAGTTTCTCGCCTTTATTTTTAATGGTACTAAAATACATGTAAACACTATTTCATTATCACAACAATACGCGAATTTACATTCTTTCCGGCGATTTTGGACTTGTTAGAGGACGAACTCCCGCGATATAAAGTACGCGTAAAATAAGGAATCTACAGTAATGATATGATACATTTTATATTCAGATATGTAATAATTATAATATACAAGGATAATTAATGTAAATTTTCCCCCGCAATGTAATCACTGTTTTACATTAATGCATAATCTGATTTTTCTTCTTTGTAGGAGAATGGATAAAATGGAAACTTTCATTTTTTAGCGGAATAACTCTCTTATAAATCAAGCTCTCGTTAATTTTAACGCCAAACCACTGCTAAAATTGACAGAGCTGCCAAAATAGGAAGTACAGGAACAGAAATTAATCTTTGAAGTAGTGTCCTGATCAAGATGTACAATGAGCTTACTCTACCATGGAAGACCACATCTAATGGCCTCGTCAATCTCGGACGCTGAAGGATACATTCGCATTCCTTAAAGAAAACGCCTCAAACTCTCCAGACTCCAGCTCCGAACCAAAAGTGCCTTCTTGTAAAAACACACTCTCAATAACCTGCAACGATATCATACAAGCTTATGCCACACTCTCATGACCACTGCAATAACGATATCACTACAAACAGTTAAACACACTCTCATGACATGCATAACGGGATATCACTACACAACCATTAACCACCACTCTCATGACCTTGCAATAACGATAATCACTACACCATTAACAAAACTCTCAGGGTGACCCTGCATAACGATATTCACTAACACCAATTAACAGCCTCTCAATGACCTGGCATTAACGATTATCACTTACACATTAACCACTCTGCATAACATACATAATGAATATCATTCATCATTAATACACAGATATTCTTCCAAATAAAATGCGTATAAAGCACGGTATGATCTTATCACGTCGTCCATGTCCAGGACTCATTTCAATGTCGCGGATGCTGAACGGAGTTTGTGGGAACGGTCCAGAGCGCCGTGTCCGTAGCTGACATTTCCGTAGGCATGCTCTTTGTAATCTTTACCATCTTCGAGTAGGTAGAACCAAGCCAGACACATGTAATATTGAAGTTGGCATGTATTAGTTTTATTGCACGGGTTAACTAACAAGATGTAATTAAAGCTGAACACCCCAAACTGTAGAAAAAGAAGTTACAACAAAAACAATATACCCGACATGGCCAAGAACAATGGTAAAACCACTATGTGCATTGTGACTTGACCCTTTGACCAGTGACCTTTGGCTCAAGGTAATGACATATTCTTAAGGTTAAAGGCAAACAATTGTGAAATTTGAAATCTCTGCACTTAAGTGACAATTATGCCCAGGCAATGTTATAAACACACTAGGTTTGGTACATTGTGAGCCTTGACTTTAGACCTTGGCTCAAGGTCCATGACATTATCTTGGGTTACTAGGACCAACAATAATCTGTGAGGGGATAATATTCCAATCCTTGGCACTCGGTGAAAACTAATGTCCCAGAACAAGGTTAAACCACTAAATGTGGGGCATTGCAACCTTGACATCTGAAAGTGATGTTGATCAAGGTCATGAGACTTCCTTGGGTCTAGACCAACAATTCTGTGAAATGATTCCAATCACCATAGGCACTCAGCTGAAAAAGTTATGGGTCCGGACAAGGTAATAACCCACTAGGATCATTTTGACTCTTACATTTAACCAGTGACTTGGGCTCCAAGGTGCATGACACTCCTTGGGTCTAGGGCCAACAGTTTCTGTGATATATTATTTCCAATCCAATGCACTCAAGTGAAAAACTGATGGTCTGGACAAAGTTTAAAACGATGTGCATTGTGACTTTTTGACCTTTGACCAGGTGACCTTGGCTCAAGGTAATGACACTGTCCTTGTGGTCCAGGACAACAATTCTGTGAAATATTATTCCATGATCCATTTCACTCAGTCCAAGAAGTTATGGCCCGGACAATGTTTTGAAAACCATTATGTGTGTAGTTGACCTTGGCACCTTTGAGCCAATAACACTTGTTCAAGGTCCATGAACTTGGTCCTTGGGTTAGACAACAATTCCGTGAAATAATTATTTCAAATCCATGAACTAAAGTGAAACTTATGGTCCGGACAAGTTAAAACCACCATGTGCATTGTGACCTTGACATTTGACCAGTGACTTGGCTTCAAGGTCTTGACACTTCCTTGTGTCCAGACAACAATCTGTGGAAATATTTAAATTCCACATTCCAGATGCACGTCTAGTCAAAGATTTAGGTCTGGACAATGTTAACCG
>CAJDSM010001849.1:6548-30967 GCA_903981925.1 Ostrea lurida
TCAACGCTTTATCTAGGTAAAGATTTGCACGATATTAGTAGAGGAGGGCATTATATGGTCCTACAATACAACTACAAGACGTATCCCCACAACTGATTGTGTGAATGTAATGTTAATTACCGATTTGGTACCAAAATATGAATTTTCTTACTGTATGTCATTTATTTTTATCATGTTCCACTTATAGTCGCAAAAGTATCATATTGGATTTTACAATCAAGTGATACTAAACTTTATATACGATTAACAGAAAAAAGTGTACTTATAGGGTATATGAAGATTTTTTCATGAAAAAATGTCAAAGTAGACGAGCAACGTGCAACGCAACAAATTGTTTAAAAAGCGATCGTTACAACAAGAAAGCATTCGTACAACTCCATAGATATAAAAGTGATTAGAAATGGTCGAAAACATTTGATTTTGTGATTGACAGACACTTTTAACCACTTGGTGCTTAATTTCCACTAAGAATCCTTACTTTAAAAGACGACGTGTGACATATCTAAGTGTTGATATTTCTATTATGTGACAGCAATTTGTTCTAAATTGTTACGATCGCAGGCATCTCAAGACATGGGTGACGATCGCTTAATTATGTCGTTGCCGATCGCATAGAAATTCATCAGGAGATGCAAATAAATTCCGTTATTTAAATTGTGGATATGATGTACACTTTAGAAGAAGATCCAATTGCAAGACAGTTTATAAGAGTTGGTAATTAGACTCATCTATTTGAAAACTTCTTTTTCATCCAATAATGTGAAATTTTATGTTACATATTAGTGCATGGTACTTTAGTGGAATTATTCAATGGAAAATGAAAGAAAACAGAAAATTAATTGTTCTGCAAAAATGCAAAAAGAAACCATACTATGAAACCTTATCAATTTGCCCATAATCGCAAAATTCGGTTAAACATAATATGGAAATAAATATTCATATTTTCCTCACCTCATATATCCATGTAATACGAAAAATAAACAATCCGCTTGCCCGAGCGCTTACCGCGTTAACGATCGCGCGTTTACAGGGTGAATAGTACATAGCGAATGTGTTAGTTTCGTTGAATATACATGTATGTGTGAACATAGAAAAACCAAATAGTTTACTCAGTAAATATAACATTGTCACTGCGTATCAGTCCACGTAAACTGTAGTTGAGATTGTCTGGACGATCCATTACCACTTTTTTGAATACGGTAGGTTTGAGAGTATTAAATTCAAAGGTTCTTCACATTGCATGTAGACGTTGTTAAGTGAATTGACTATTCAAAAAACTTATTATGGAAAGACACAGGCCGCATTCATGCGCCACAGCGCAGATATCTATTAGTCAGATGGAAGCCAATGCGCATTAACAGAAGAGTTTGTTTTGAGGGAGAAAGCTCCTACATTCAGGAAATTTTCAATCTTTTCTACTTTAAGTGGAACTCTATTTATATACAAATTGAGACCTTGATAAGATTATCGCCCGGCTGGCCTATGATATATCTTCGTTGACGGACGGAGCATCCACTAGTAGTGATTATCCAGCTAGGAGTATAAATGAAAAATATCGTTCATGAAATTCACAAATGAACAACCCTGAAGATCCGGTGATAAAAGTCCTCAGTACCCATTGCTTGTCCTAGAGCCAACGTATATAAGCGGTGGTCGTTCCGGATGAAAACCGAGCTCCCTGTCACAGCAAGTGTGCCACGGAATTGATACCTCCCCTGCTTGAAATGCCATGCGCCTAATCTGAATTCGGTAGCCCTTCACCGCCAATGGAAAGAATCTCGCGTTCGATAATATGTACATTACCATCGATCAAAATATATACTGGAATTCGTTTCATTTGACGTAGAAAATTGCAAAATGCAATTGAAGCCTACTTGGTTTCATGATATATAATTACATCAATAGTTCTCAAAGAATTATTCGGGCTCGTCCGGATTTGAACCCGGGAACCTCTCGCCACCCCTAAAGCGAAATTCATACCCTAGACCAACAGCCTTAGTTAGACATATATGTTTATCAAAATCTTGTAGTGGAGGAAGCATACTGATTACACTTCAATTGCATCTGAATATGATATTGCTTATCGTTAGCTATTCAGACAAAGAATTCATATTTTTTGAAATAAAAAAAAAGTAATTTAAGATGTTCAAACCACATTGTCAATAGATATGAAACACTTCCCCCGCCTTTGTAAAACAAGAAGAAAACAACCTTGCGCACGAGCGGTGTGCACTGCAGAAGACACGTTAAAACAGAATGTAATGCCTAATTATAAAATCCTGGTTGAAATGAATGAGGCTCCGATATCAAGATCACAGGCTTTGTGAAAAATAGGGCTTATTTTAATGGCGAAAATCTTGCTTAATGAGGGTTAGTTTTAAGATATATACGGATTTTCTCAGACAAGTGTAATGGGTACAAATAAAAAAAAATTAATCTGTACTCACCCTAAAGGTACATGTATATAAGACAAAACCTTCTGCTCATGCTTTATCTCTGAACTCAGCACCTAAAGTCATGGATTTTCAAATTGATTGTTGTAAAAACATTTCTGAAATTTACGACAGTTCAAAACGTTGCTTCCACTTGAAATGATGATTGAATATACGCCAAGTTTAGTCTGGATGGTCGCTAAATAATGTCACTTGGGTATTTGGTAGTATATGGCGATTCCTATAATCAAAATTATTATGACCAGAGGATCCAACACTGTTTGGATAGTTCGATAGTTATTTTTAAAAATTGAAGCATTAATAATTAAACTATATTACACATTCCTGGTATAACATGTTTAGTGAATTAATACCAATGATAAATTACCGTAAATAGTATGACATTTAAAAACAAATCAGTTGTAATCTGGGATTTTTTTTGCAGATCTTATAGTCAAAGACTAAAGTTACACCTTGCACAATAAGAGATATAACTCCTAAAGATAAAAATCCTTGTAGAGAATGGGGGAATTTTTATCGCTATCAAAAATCCTATTTTATCCTATTGGAGCAATAACCTATAGGAAAAATCGCCTATGATTTTCAAAAGCATAATTAACCTATAAAAATGAATTAGAATTAAATGTCCCAGATTAAACATAAGCCATGCACTAGTGCTGACAATAATTGATTGGATTTAATACGCTTTGTCTACTAAATGGATAAATAATAATTTATCCTGGATTTTATCTGGACATTTAATTTCGAATCCATTTACTTTTGTAGATAATACTGTTTTTCAATATTGACAATTTGTACATTGAAGGATTTTCAATTAATTTTGCGGCAGTAATTATAATTAACTTTTTCAATTTTGAGTCAAAAGAAAATTGGCTCGTCCGCGATTTAACCCGGACCTGCTCGCCCTAAGCGAGACATCATACCCCTAGACCAACGAGCCATGTGAAGGATCGTGCATTTCAGGGAGGTAGAACAAGAAATTTCATCATTGGAACTGCTACCACACACCTGATAGCACTTCTTGCACTTTGTACTGACGCATATCTCATAGAAGCATAGATGATTAACAAACTAAAGTGTGAATAATTCTTTTCTCACCCAATCATTGTGCCTTTGAAATGCTGTACATCATATAACAATTTTTAAAAAGACACCTATCTCCGATATTTTCAGATTAGAAATGATTGTTTGTTCCTCAAAACGTAAATTAGGAACCAGCTTATATATTAAATGATGTTTTGTCCAGGAGCACAACATTAATGGGACATATTTTAAAGACACTCAACTTTGACAAACGGACATTTCAGCTGTTCCCATCGGTCCCAAACTTCCCAATTTATGTAGCAATACATTATCACCGCTGCATATAGTGTGGTATGTCTCTCAACTTTATGTCGATACGCAAGAGCTTGTTCTGGTATGATCAGTTTTGAATCGAGCAAGCTACTTACCAATCTTCGCAAGCCAATGTCCGATTCGCTTACTCTCATCTCCCCCTTGGCAATTTAGTCGAGTTTCTAAGCCTTCAAAATTATCGCGCTTGACTTCCCAAGGCATCCAATCAAATTGCGCCATCAACCTGTTCGGTTTGAGTGACAGTCTGGGTCCTTGTTGTTGTTATCGGCTTTGCCACTGTATTTTGCCCCATAAAGAAAGGCGTACAATTTTTGGAGAAAGATTAGGAGTTTTTGACCAGTTACTAGAGATGGTTACAGAGAGCCAATTACTTCCAGTCGCTAGTTACAAGCGGAACACTAGATGCGATGGACCAAGAATCTGCGAAAGCTCTTAAAACCATTATTACAGGTAAGTGATGTTTTATCCTTATTTGATGCCTTAATTAGTACTCAGTTTTTGTGTTACAGGTACCGTATATGAATTATATTCTCATGTTTAGTCAATGGCGCGGACGCCATTCTTGCACCAGGGGGAGAATATGACAGACTTATTGTGCATCATAATGCATGTATATGCTTATTTAAGTTATGTAGTATTTATTAATTCAGCATAAGTCTGCAGTTCATTATCTTCTCATTCAATTCACCTGCAGATCGCCATATTGATTTTTGAAATGGTCAATTTCCAGAAAGATTTATAGTTTAGCCTGAGGGCCCTAATTATATTCCGACCATGGATGTGATTTATCTTTTAATTTCATTGGTCTTTTGGGTTTGTCTTTTGCTTTTGTATTGGTCTGTGGATTTTCTTATCACACGTTTCTTGGGTTCTAGTCAGTTGAAGGGGCAAGTTTGTAAACTGAACTAGCTATTTTGACTGTCATTTACTCTCCTCATGCATGATATCTCCAATCTATGTTCATTGTGGTAGATTGATACAATTTTTGGTGCCTTATTGCCCATTCCCATTGAATGGTATGTGGTGTATTATATCTGTATACGAAACAATAATTATTAATGTACAATTACATTATAAAGATAATTATTATGGGTCTTTTATGTTAATTTGTATTATGATTGCCTTGGGAGATTTGATTTGTAAGGTATGATGTACTAGAATTATCTCCCTTTGTATGTTTTATGCTTAATGTTTGTTAATTCTTATTTAAAGGTTTGAATGATTACTCTTGGATTCTACATATTGATCCATGTAATAAAGTACCCGTCTTGTTCATTACGAACCAACAGCCTTGTTATTTATTTGACAAAAGACTATTACGTATATATGAATTACTTTCAGTAGTTCCTCAAAAGAATATTTAGGCTAAATTTGTAGCCCTTCACCAGCAATGGTGCGTCTCGATATGAATAAAATATTATGAACGGGACGAAAAACAAACAAATAATCAATCAATTACTGAATCTAAACGAATTAAAAGAAGCTGGTGTATAAATGAAGATTACAACAAACATTAATAGTTATTCCAAAGAAAATTATTATTAAAATGTATCTAAGACTGACGAGTCTTAACAATTTTCATTCATGATAATCCCCCCCCCCCTCAAAAGAATAAAGGGATCGTCCGGGATTTGAACCGGGACCTCTCGCACCCGAAGCGAGAATCATACCCATAGACCAACGAGCCGTATATGGTATTGCAACATCTTACAGAAAGAAACCAACCGAACGGCTACCGATCTATAATTGCACCATATACTGATATTACTTGTCGCAAGCGCATTTTCTGAAACTACATGCCATATAAGTCCTAACGGTGTCTTGAAAGATAACGGCGTTTGGGTTTTTATCATCCCTTAACTAGAGACTAAAAAGTAGGCCTGCTTAGTACATGTATGTTATATATAGTTTCGATCCAAATCGCAGTGAAATTCCTTTACATTCTGAAGTTAGATGTCATCAAAGTCTTACAATTAACAGCATTATAAATCTGATTACTGCGGTTGCTTGTTATGCAGACAGTCGTGTGGGCAGCTCATACGGTTCGTGCACGCATTGAAACTTGGAAAAGCTTTAACATTGAAATTTGTGGTTTCTTAGGTATACAATAATGTATTTAAATGAAGTTTACAAGGAACAGAATTGTTCCAAAGGAAATGATGATTAAAATATACCCCGACTCAGACGATCCTAAATAGTTTTGTTTATTGTGTGATAATTCTGGAATAGTTTTGATAGTTTATTGAATTGAAGGTCATAAAATTGAATATACAATCCGTGTATATCTGTTTTGTGAATATTTATTAATTTTAAAATATATAATACTCCTTCTCAATAATTACATTGAACAGTTCTCAAAAGGTAAACTGGGCTCGTCCGGGATTTGAACCCGGGCATACCACTAGATCTACGAGCCATATTCTCTGGTTAATTATCGAGCATCTTATAGGTGATAGACCAACAAATACGACATAACGAAATGACACCGTCATTGCATCATATATACTGACAAGAGTAGATGAAGTGGTATTTTTTCATTTAAATCCTAACTTGTGTTACATATATATTTCTAACCAGCCGAAAAATTAGGATGGTTTGTTTTTTTTATTTCCTATGCTCCCACTTTTATACCCTACTAGTCCTAAAACTTATGAAATTTTGTAAGTACGTGTATGAAATATTTGGAATATATTGATTAAATGTCATTTTTTGCTCTTTTCGTCTCATTTGATAGCTGTACCCTTTACAACTATTTTGTTGTTTTTATCCAGGGATGATCGCAGGTCTCCAGACTTAGACCTTGTAACACGTGACCTCTCTATCTTGCCATTACTTCTGTGACAGAAAGAGACGACAGCTTCAAGCATATCGTATAGCCAGGATGAGTATTTTCCCTGGTCATAGTTGTGATTTCCTTCGTGTCCATGTCTCCACTACAAATAGACATGTCTCGATCCTATCTGTAGAACAGGCAACTGATTAACAAATGAATTCTGGTGTGTCCAGGGGTCCGTGTTTGCCCAACGTCTATGTGGGACTTAACAAGATTGATCACTGTTCGTTATCTTTGCCTTTACAATTATAAACTTCATATCTAGTAAAATGGTAAAAATTCAAAAATTAGTATCTCAAATGTTCAACCAAAATTTCATATTCAAGCATCAAGTCAGAGGCGTTTTTCAGAGTGGAATGTTTTTGTCATGAAACAAATTTAAAGCAGATTTTTGTTTTACCTTGAAAGCATGGTCCATTGACAACAGGACACAGATCAAAGAAAAAGTATGAAAATCTGCATCATTATATATTAATTGTGAAATTTGATCACTGTCATACATCTCACTTCTCTCAGCTGCAGGATTCTAAATCAGTAAGTAGTGTCGGATCCAGATTTAGAGACACTTCAGGTACCGTGAATGAAAATTCATTGAACATTAAATTCTTTTTTAGAAGTTCCGTTTTATTCCTCTAACTGACACCAAATCTTACACTTACTACTTAAATGAAATTAAAGTTACGTATATATTGAATGAATATGACAGCATTATAAATCTAAAGTCGTTTCATTGCGGTTGCTTGTAATGCAACCATTCTTGTCAGCAGCCAGTACGTTGGGTAGCAGTTGCACTTGGATAAAATTTCTTATTGAAACGAAATTAATACAGAGAAGGTTGTGTATTACATATATTAATGAAGATTACAAAAGAGTGAGCAGACATCATTTTACCAAAGGAAATGATAATTAAAATGTACCCAAAACTCAGAAGAGCTTGTATTGGTTTCTTATTAGCTAAGACAATTTCTAAAATGGTTCATGTAAATCTAATTCATCATGACTTGAGGACCCATATCACTTTTAATATTTGATGTCGATATATTACTTTATATATAGTTCCTCAAAAGAATAGTTGGGCTCGTCCGGGATTTGAACCCGGGACCTCTCGCACCCGAAGCGAGAATCATACCTCTAGACCAACGAGCCATATTTGGTATTGCGATATCCAAATCTTACCGAAAATAGACCAACGAAATCATATGATTTGAACGGCTCCCGATACAACATGATTTCACTGTTATTACATCTTTCATGTACTGATATCACTTATCGTAAGCGTATTTTTCTAATATAAAGTTATATGCCATCATTCTAACAAGTAGGAAAATAACTGTTTCAATTTTTATTACCCACGAACACATTTTGGATGAAATTACAGAAACGTCATTACATATTCAGGTGTATATTACAGTAACTTTTCAGTCTTACATGTAGTTTCTAAGATCTCAATATACCCTAGATTGTTTTCAGGATTGTAAAGCATTCAATAGTGCTAGCAACAGTCCCGTGACTCTAAAGCAATCAGGAGTGTAGCGACCCTTCCAATACATAAGCACATNCAGGAGTGTAGCGACCCTTCCAATACATAAGTACATTTAAAGGTGCAATAAGAAGGCATGTCCTATTTCATCTTCACGAGCCAAGTGTCCGATTCGCTTACTCTAATCTACCCCTTGGCTGATTTAGTCGCGACTGAATTGCCATCTAGCGGACGATGCGAGTTATCGCTCTTGACGTAAACACTCGAGTGAACAATTGCTTGTTGTTGTTTTTTATTTAGGTGTACATACTTGTTGCAAGCTTATATTACCTTTATCTTTTTGGGCATAATTTCGGCGTTTTATAAAACTTGCCTTTCTGATCTTAGTGATTCTACTTTGGTTTTTATGTCATGCTCAATCAGGTATGAATGGCGCAATTTGATTGGATGCCTTGGGAAGTCAAAGCACGGCTTAGAAACTCGCCTAAATCTGCCAAGGGGTAGATTAGAGTAAGCGAATCGGACACTTGGCTCGCGAAGTTGGTCCTATTTGTTCAGAAATATCAGGATAGTGACCCGACGGCAGAAGTGACAGGTCGACAGGAGATGCTTGCTCCTCCTTGGTACATTATACCACCTCTGGAGGATCCAGGGATTCATGTTTGTCCAACTCTTTGTTTTATATTTTGTTTGAGACTTGCGAGATTGAGCACTGTTCGTTACCTCCACATTTTCATGACATCTAGCAAGCGTTCTTGCAAAATAGACCGTGATAGCATGACATAATGTTTTGGTTTGGCACCGGATATACATAGCGCCATTGTCCATTCAAGCGTCCACGTGCGCTGAGCCTGGCAGTCTTTTGAGATCGAGTGTGAATATTGTTTACGTCTACTTGAGATTTTTTCACTACTCAAAGTTTTGTGACGTCAACATTGCCCGGGTTGAAGGTCTATGCCGGCGCTCATGGGCCCTTTGAGCAGGCTTCTTTATGTGTCACATCGCTGCTATGTATAAGGGCCGTCGGTTTTTAGCGGTCTCATCGGAAGGACCACTTTCCGAATTTATTACCTCTTACGACTATTGGATAATACATGAGGAGTATGACTGGACGGTAGCGAGTAGGTGTTGTACGTGTGCGCAGATCATTTACCGTTCAGACCCAAGGCAGATATAGATTTTGGAAGTCATCATATATTCTAGGATCAGCAGAGATGTAATTAAGTAGGATAACTATTCCAAAGGATAAGCTATACCGGCAATACAAATAAACCCATGGCAACTCTCTATACTTTTTTTTTAAATTTATTTTAACTGATATATGTAATAATTTCGAAATATGGAACATCAAAAGGACAAAATTCCGTACATTTCCTGGAAATGAATGGCAGAAGGTCAGCTAAGGGTCTATTTGCACATCTTGACGAGGGGCGCGTTGCTTTGGCGCCCTGAGGAGTGTGAAATAACATGTCGCACGATATCATTGTTCTTTGATTGAAAAAGGATGACACTGATTGAGCATACGTGATCTAACTGGCAGAGGTCCACCTTGCTAGTCCTCTGAAAGTGGTTCAGAATGTCTGATTAAACGGTATTTGGCCGTATAGTTCCAGCATGTTTTATTTATGAGACCTTTTCTGCTTGAAAGTTGAAGCATGACATGCTAGGCTAGCACTGGTTTTATGAAAGGGGGGCGCGGGAGACTCTCGCTCTTTTAAAAGTAATCGTGACAAGCGCCAGAAAAAAAACGTGGGAGGTGCACATACATCACGGACGTTCTCTGCATAGTGGTGGCGGGTCTAATGTTACACTGATGAATATGGCGGAATAATCTAAAAGGCAATAGATACACATATGCATAGAATTAATTAGACTCCCATCTGCGATTGATGGGATTGCAGTCATACGTGTTCTAAATTATGATATGCAAAATTTGCAAGGGGGGGGGGGGGAGAGACACACAGACATGTTCAGTTACCACTAAACTAGTATTCATTTTAAGCTTGAAAAAAAATTGGCGGGCAAATACGCCCATGCCCCCCCCGATCCTACGCCCATGTGAAGATGTTATTATTTGTCAAACCAATGTGTTTTTTTAATGCTTCATGAAGCTAAATCGACGCTTGTAGAACTTACAATGAACTGTAGCAACAGATGCTTGATTAATCCAATTTCTTTAATCATTATATATCATCACCTTCTATAGAACGGCATATGTCGTTAGTCACTCAGAACGAGACGTGATTAAGAATGCGTTACCTGTTTGCTCAAGGAACAGACGAGATAACCGTGCAGACAAGGGAGAAACGATTACTGTTCCAACAGTGATCAATCTCGGTAAGTCAAACAGATAAGAAAACACACGACCCCTGCATGCAGGTGGGATCAGGTGCGAAGGTGGAGTAAGCATCCCTTGTCGACCGGTATGAGTTAGTAAGGGTTATTTCACGCTTGACGAGGGCGCGCTTTGCGCGCCCGAGGCAAGTGTGAAATAACCGGGGAAATAACCCACTTGTCGCAACGATACATTGTTCTCTGATTGAAAAAAGATGACCACTGATTGGAGTAAATCAACTGGCAGAGGCCTTGCTGTTCCTGAAAAGTGTTCAATGTCTATTACACGTATTTGTGCCATAGGCTGAGAGGTTTAAATTCATGGACTTGTCTGAAATTGAAGCATACAATAGGCATAGCACTGTTTTTTTAAGGGGGGGGGGGGCAAACTGATTAAAGTAATGTGACAAGCAAAGTAAAAAAAAAAAGGGGGGGGGGCACATACACACTGCTCTATTCTGAAGGCGAGGGGGGGGGTCTAAAAATGTGACAAGCATAAACTGAATAAAAATAATTAAAGGAGCGAATACACACTACTCTGTTTAAATGATGATGGGGCAAACTTCTAAATTTGACAAAGCAAATTGAGGGGGAAAAAGGCACACAGACACTGTTCAGTTTAGCACTAAACTAGTAATTCATTGTAGCTTGAAAAATAATTGGGGGCAAATACCCATGCACCCCCCACCTCCCGATCCTACAGTGAACTGTACAACGGATGCTTGATTAATCCAATTTCTTTAATCATATATTAATCATCAACTATTCAGAAGGAACTGTGCGACATCAGAAATTCTGCACAGGGATTAAAATGCTTACCTGTGCTCAGAAGAGACGGAACGTGCGACAACATTATTGTAGATCTGTGAATCGATATTATTCTCGATAAACAGTACATTCGATAGTTTGTCAAAAAGATTATGTGGGCTCGTCCGGGATTTGAACCCGGGACCTCTCGCAAACCACGAAGAAATCATACCCCTAGACCAACGAGCCATACCTTCCAATTTATTACAGGTATTAAGCCATCGCAACCATATCATTTGAACTGCTACCGACACAACCTGATTCACTCTATTGCATATCTGTCGTGTCGTAAGCTGATAAGAGACCAACAAACTTAATATATGGCATAATAATCTTGTATTAACCAAAATCTTAGTTTTTGCATTAAAAGTACTGTAGTCGTTTTTTCCAGATATATTCCATCTAAATCGTAGCTTATTTCTAACTCGCCAGAAACTATTGTCTGAATGCTTCTATGACGTATTATGTCGAGTGTTTTACAGAACCTTATCAGTTCTATGCGTTTAATAAATGCTTGTCTTCGAATGTATACATGTAACACTTGGCTTGTTTTCTGTAATTATGACAAAAGCGTTAAGGATCTATACAATATTCACAAACAACATAAGAGGTGTAGTGGTACAGATCTCATAGAAAAAAGTTGACGATGCAGAAGTAATCATCCAGCTTATATACACATGTTTCCATTTTAAATGTTTTCAAAAAAGTGAAAAACATGCGCGTTCTTCAGTAAATTGCGATTACTGAGCAATTTAAGCCAACCAGAGAAGTTCTATACCAGAGACTGGAAAGAGTCGTGAGCTGTGCAGTCGTGCTAGTGTGGTCTAGGTAGGATGTGGGTTGGATCCGTATTCATCGTGTAGTGTAGTGTGTTAACAAGGGTTCTCTGAAAGATGGAAATACTTGATGGTCTAAGTGTGGTGGGAGGCCAGTGAGGTGTCTTAGTGTGGAGGGGGTAAAACGAGTAGCCATCGAAGACGCTTCTTTATAACATTTTAATTCCCGGACCATTCCATCTTGATCTATGAAAGTTAGAATCAATAGAAAAAATAGTGTATCACTCATACCAATAGTCCAACTTAAGTAACACCTTCCGTAGGCAACGGAGAAGAATACTGGATTAGGACTAGGCATGCTTTTCCATAAGGGTGCAACGAACAATATTGGAAGCATAGGAATATTTCCAGCCCGCAGTGTAACAATGTGAATGTAATGGGACTTTTTACCAATACAACTCGACGTAAACGTAGTCATGGACATCGTTCGTACAACAACCATAATACACGATGTGTCCTTTGACTCCCTTTTACTTGACGAATAACCATTGGGTCTACATCACATTCGCACCAAACTTTACTCTGTTCCTTTGAAATTGTTGTATGATTTACAAGTCAAAACTAAAAATAGGGTCTACTTGGATTCCTCAACACCGGAATACAGGCTTGATTATATGATTGGGGATGTTGCCTATCACAGACTCATTGTTCCACCGCGCATTGAGTGACGAAAGTGAACTCAAGAAACCTCGCCGATTCCTACATCTTAAATTTGACAATAAAGGAATTGATGCAGTCAACATCCTCAACATAAAAAAGTACAGTTCTGCTCCCGCCTTATTTTAAGATGAAATCCACGCCTTTATTTCATACAGATATAGTTCACTATTGCACCAAAGTTATTTAATTACAAACAGACGTTACAGTGCCTAGATATTGAAGAATTACAAAGAAATCCTCCAAAGTGTACATGTTCCTCTTTCCTCATTTAATTATGGTCCCGCTGGTATGTTATTACTGGGGATATAGATATAGTCCAAAATGAGGATCTTAAGTCCCTCATTTCAAAAGGTCCTAAATTCCGGGAACCTCGCTCATTTAAATGGCGACATACTTTCATGACTATTATGAATTCTGTGGAAGAATAGCCAGACGGTTGGACAAAATCTGAGGGAGAGGATCTTGACACTTTGTCTGAATGGATCAAAAGTATGCGGAAATTATTAAATCCCGTATTAACCATTTAGCGGGGAAAATGCGTACTATTTACCCTTCTGTCTTTAAAAGAAGCCGAGTGTGTAAATGAGTTAATAGACTACATGAAAACTTTGTACTGGTTCCAGCTGATAAAGCAAGTAACAACATTGTCTTGTGTTGATTAATACTTGTCTTTTAAATGAACTAGGTGTACTATCAACATGGGAATCTACTTTATACTTACCCTAGCAATCTGACTAAACATGGAATTCTTCAAAATCACCTTTCTGTTTTGAATAATTTCAATATTCCGAAGATCAGGATCAATTTGACGTACGATATGCCGTGACTCAGAGTTCTCTGAGCACTGTGCAGGTAACATGTCGAAGTGAAGCTATTCTTACAGAGAAGATTAATGTGTGCCTGGAGTTGAGGAAGGTGGAATAGTACACCGCTGAGAGCCACGATCTATAGACGACATACTAAACGTAACCATGAAAACTACGCTAAGCGAGCTTTATAGAGAAGTCGTGACATGTTTCACGAGATAGCCATGTTCGCACTATCAGATATTCAGAGTGGTGTGCAATCGATGTGGGAGGTGTTCAGAAAACTCTAAGAGTTATCGGAACAATTCAAATCGACCGGGAGAGATTTTATACCTAAGATTGACTCGAGATCGAGAAACGATATGATTCTCGCGGACGACCTGTTATTACAGACGAATGTCCTCACGATAAATTTACATTCTAGGTTTTCGAGAGGTATAGAAGTGTGATGAATTGCTGTTTTGAACAATCACGGCAGTCCGAAAAGTACAAGTTTTGGTCATTGTGGGAAACAAGAAGGCAATTTTTTGTGCAGAAGAACCGAGCTCTGATTGCCGGCACACAAAGTACTCTGAGAGGAAGATTATTAGAGCTGCTTGGGTTTCTTAGTAGATATATTGTGTGATGTAGTCCTTTGGAGACCAGTTGTCTTCCAAACAATCTGTTGGTATTCCTGATGTGGGCGAGCATAAATTGTTGCCGCCTTTATTGCATGAGCTTATTTTATATTCTCGACGAAGCAGAATTTGTTCAGGAAACTGTTACGGGGGGACTAGAGGAAGAACAGAAGAGGGACGTTGGGCGTGGTTCTGTGTCAGGGTACTTAAGGGGTATCTAGGGCGATGTCTTATAATTAACGAATCGAAATTTTCACAATTATGTCATTTGAGTATAGTGCGGCTGCGAACTGGTGTAATAAAGGACGAGACGACCGGGACAGAGGGATCTGACGAGAGGGTGTGTGTCCTATTTGGTGGGAGGTATTGGTGGCGTTAATTTGAGGCGTGGGCTAATGGGAACTGACAACTACGGAGTTGATTGATAAGCGTGATTGACTTTGACTAGTGGCAATTGTTCAACTTTTCCCTTTTGTTGTGTAGTAATGTTCCATATCGACCGTGCTTATGGTGTGTAATGTCCCTCAGTTTGATTCAGATAGGACGCAAGGGCATGCAATGCGTATGGATGATTTTAAAAAGCGAGGAAGAGCAGTACACTTATAACGAACCTCTATTATATATTATTGTGAGTAACACGTGCCGGCATAGTAGTTATAAGAGAGTCGATTGCTGTGCGTTTAGTTATGTTGGAGCATTATTATTGGATAGGAGCTTAGAGCACTAGTTTGCGATTACGAGAATTATCACTAATCATATGTTGATGAGCTATGAATATGTTCATACTCTCGAGATATAGACGATGTCATATATGTGAGAGTGAGGCAAAGGATCTCGAGTGACTGCGCTCTCACTTTCTGCTAGTGGAACAGAGTGATCATACGAGCGGGTGCTGTGAAATGCCACTTATGCGAGCCAGTATGCGATCTATGAGCAGGGCTATGTCATCCTGCCTATATGATCGGTTTCGTCGAAGTTAAGGTCGTGTTGCCTTGACACTCGACTGTATTTGCGTGCCCAATTGGTTGCGGATTTGGAGTGTATATAGGTTATGGGAGTGTGCGCGTGTTCCGGATGCGAGAGGAGGGGTATTATAGAGATCTCTAGTGTCCATCCTTTTGTCATTCGAGATATGCCGTTCATGAAGGCGTGAGTTTAAAGCTATGAATCTGGGAAGTTAAATATAAATGTAGTCGTCAGTCTGCGATCTAAGGAGGAATATGATACGAATAATAAGTGATAGTACGACTTGATTACACGTCTAGAGTGGTTGTCAACTTACTGTGCGACGGAGCATCTATTCTTATGTATATATATATACTTTAATACTTATTATATATATTTGATTACGAAGCTCACAGGTATCTAATAGCCACGAATAAAGCTCACTTTGGCACTCCGCTGGTGAAAGGTTGAGGGTAACTACGTGCAAATTGTTCAACTCCAAGGGATATTGATATAAAAACAGCAGTTTCATGATCTGATGCGCCACGAGATAACTATGCAGCATGACGTGGGCAAGAGAGCACTCGCTAGTTGCGAGAGGCAGGAATTTGCCACAGAAGGAGCGGTCATGTTATCAGAGCATGTTATACGGTGGCGCGAATGCGGTCTGAGGTAACGTTACGTAAAAGGAGGACGAAGGGATATTGTAGCGTGTGTGTATGAGCGCATAGTGTATATTACCGAATCTGCTGCGCATAGTGGGTGAGGTTGCGAGTAAGAAGAGGTATCCATGCTGGTTAATACGCGAGCACCGAGTGGTAGCGTACTCGTAGAGGACTCTATATATTACTCGGGCAGGAAATCGATATCTCACGTACAGAACTTTATCGATAGAGTGGATGAAGGAGTGTGAGAGTGAGATATATTAGTGTGAGCTCACACATTATACTCACACTCTGAGTTAACCGCTGTTTGTATCACTTGGAGCGTGTGCGGCAGCGGAGCGGGTGTGAGTGGCGATGCTCATATCGTTGCGCCATTGGTTACACTCTCGTCTTTTCAACACCCGCTGAGAGTGTGTGCGTAATTCTCACATACTCTCTACAACGGAGGAGGGGAACCCGAGGTATGGTTTGTCCACTGGTTCGCGTTGTCCGAAGGCTTCAGAGGTTGCGGACGTATTTGTACGTGGAAGAGGTATAAACAATTTGGTTTTTATCCCGTAATACGTTTTTTGTTTGAAACAAATTCTGGCTTCAATTCTTGAATATAACATAAATCTGCCAATAGAGGGGGCACACATTTATGCCCATAAGGAGATATGCACAGGATTGGTGTGGGAAGGACAGGTGACCTTCGTAAAATGACTGACACCACAAGGGTCTCACTGAATGAATGTATTGTTTAACAGAGAACACGTGACTCTCACAGTAGGAGAGGTGGAGAGGTATTGTGTGTGGTGGAGAGCCTTGAGTATGCATCTACGTTGCTTTAAATACATACGGACTTAGAGCGGCGGTACCTTGATGTAACTCTATGTGTGTGAATTGTAGCAGTTACATGTGTGGTGAAGTGTGGTTCTGGTTAAGAAAGCTCCACTCTCGCAGTATTATAAACTATGGCTTATGAGAGCAATAACCTGGCATGTGTGGTGTGAGTGTCTAAGAGATCTAAACGTAAGGTTGTTGTATACGGGAGTGTGGGATGAATCATCGTTTTGACACCAATGCAGTCAATTTTTAAGACATTCGTGGCTTGAAGTTTTCTAAAAGTCTTTAGAGTTTTTGAGAATCTACATTCTGATTGGACACCACTTCTGGGATATGTAGTTGAATAAAAATAAGTATCTCTTGACAGTGACTCTTAAAAGATGTTAGTAGTTTAGTTTATAGTGAGGATACGGGATTGGCTAGAGCATTACTGGACCAGCGATGTATCTTTGTAAGGATTTGTTTTATGCAATTTGGGAATCCAGGTAAAGGTATGGGTAATTGTCAATCTATCGATTGTTCGGAATATGAAAGGTATTTAGAAAGCAGATAAGGGATTTTGAGAGAATGTTCAATGCTTTGATAGGTTTTTGGCTTGGAGGTGTGAGTAGGATTGGCCAGATGTTGAGTGAAGTCCTGAGTTTTCATTAAAAGGAAATTATGAATAGTAATTTTGTACAAACGCAAAGGCATGTTGTTAATTGTTTTACCGAGCTAGTAGTAGATGGTTAGAGATTGGATTTGGTAATATTGTTGTCTGAATAGTTGTTGACCAGTCAGACCATGTATTTATCATCGAACGATAGCAACCAACATAAAATAACAGTCCATATTGGGATACGTATGTTTCGGAGAGAACATCTTTTTATTTTCAGGGGGAGATGTATCTAAAACTCATTATCAGACTTGATCTTACATGCTATAGAAATGGAGTATTGAGGAAGATTTTGGGCAGGTGGTGGAAGCAGAGAATCTGAGTAACACAACCAGACTCTCATGGATATCGATTGATTAATTGATACTATGAATCATTTTAAATCGTGGGGGACCCACATCATGTTTATACGTGTGCTCACACTTAGAAACACTCTCGCACTGCGTCAAGTAGATAGAGTATCTTGTGTGTGGGTTCGCGCACGATGTAATTTCGTACGGTGTAGTCGGAGCACGACGTAAGTAATGCAAACGGCATATGTTTATGAAAATAGTACATGTGTCATGGGGACGTAAAGGTTCGTGGTTAAGGTGATCCACGAACGCCACGAACATATGTCCCCCGGAGACAATGAAAGATTCTCCGAGTATTTGAAGTTACCAGGATAATGGCTGTTATTGCATGAGTGGATGTAATATACATTCGATAGTTGCATCGAAAGATTAGAGCTCGTTCGGGCTTGTCCGGGACGATTTGAACCCGGACTCTCGCACCGCTATGAGCGGGAGAAGTCTAGGCGCCCTAAGACCAACGAGCCAACGGTTTAAGACTGTTGTTTATGTGGACCAATAAAACTTATCATTTGAACTGCTACCCCAACAACCTTAATATGCTAATCAGTTGCATAATGTATGACTATTACTTTATTGCCACCGTAGGGTTGGATTTGAGAAGGCTCAAGGAATTTCAAACTACATGTATCGTTGAGATTATCAGTGAAGACATCTGTGTAGATATGAAAGTTTTGTAGATATTAGTTAAGTAATATTGTGATCTTTGGAGCAAATAGTTGTGGTTGTTAGCGAATAACTTTTGTGAAAGCTGGCCACATATTAAGATAATTAAAGGGCATGAGAAAGTGACTGTTGAACCCCTGCAAACAACTTGTTTTACGTAGTCCGCCCGTTCGATTAAAAAACTGATCGATACGCAGTTCTAAGCTCTTGGCGTATCAGAATAGAGTTTAATGAGGGAGCTTGCCCGAAAAAGTTAGAAAGAATGATGCAGTTCACGCTAGAGGACACTGTGATCGGCGGGGAGTCGGTGAGTGTCAGCCCTATTCGTGGTGGCGCGCGTACCTCTTGCGAAGACCCAAAGGACGGTAACAAAAGGATTGAAATGCTCGGGATGGTCAGGAGCGCGGCTGGAGACACAGAGGTCCGTGCGCGCATATGTGAGCCAAGCTTTAAAATCTTCACTTTGAATACGGTCCAATATTAGACTGGTTGCCACCGGGGTTAGATGTTAGAAATCGAGCTGTTAAAAGACGTTCCCTGGTGCGTCATATGGTGCGGGTTAATTGGAGTTAATTCTTTCTATGTTAAACGTGTCTAAGAGGCGTAATCCATTCCTGGCTAATCGGTTGTGATAGCAAAACCACAGGGCCTACTCGCCAAAGGACGGGAACGGGTTAGGTAGGTGAGATAGGAACGAGAATTTAAGTCCTGATTTGCCGGATGAACCGTCCAAGTTCGGGGGGACAAATACAGAACGATATTAGAAACACTAAATACATGCATGTCGTTAAAATCGCTGAGAAACATTTTTTATGACTTTCTTGGACATGTGATCAAAAGGCCCCGGCGTGAGCCACCGCTGAATAGAGTTATCATAAGAACACTGGGATTCCCGTGGAGTGTACAATCATCATAAAGGGATAATACAGTAATCCTAAACAGGGTTAAAAACATCCTTTAGACAAAATATACCACTCTGATTAGTGATAATTAAGTTGTAACCGATGGTGTCAGCGACAGGCACACGTGTCAAAAAGACCTTGTTTCAGCGTACCACACATACATTCGAAGGTAGGATTTTGGTGGCCCATGATGGAGTAAGCTTCTCTGCGTAGCTGTCCGATACTAATCTCTGAGGAAAGAATCTGGGAAACAATTCTGCCACTGAGTCTGAAGCTCACCGCTCTTTATTTCATCATGGATAGGTGCAGTGTGGTACTCGACCAATAGATAGTAAAATGTAGCCGGTTAATGGTTTATCAATCTCATAGTTGGCAACTATCTAAGGTACTCGAGCTAGATATTTTTACCAAATTTTGGCCTGCCGTGCTTTCAACTGATAGAGTCTGGTTGTCACCTTAATCTTAACTTGGCTGGAATCTAGCATACTAGGGTAGGGTGGTAGGTCATACGGACCCATCAGGCCGTCACCAACTTATTACGACGTTGTTTCGATTTTATGTTTTTTGCATATTTACTTTTTGGCTAGCGGATCTTGCACATACTATGAAAGATAGTCAAATAATTATAAATATAATTATTTGTATATAGTTAATACTATACTATATATTATATATATTATATATTGAGTAGAATTATTGCGATAATGAATATACATTTTTAACGTAAAGATTTCCGTTTATATGCCCTTGCAGCTCAGACTTTGTTGTTAGTTGTTGGCCCTCTGTTTTAAAAGTCCTCATACGCATAGCATTGCCATCTCATTGAGCTGTATCGATCTGGGAGATAATATCACTAGACGGTGATAGTGGTATAAATTACTACAACACCCATATGTGATATTTCTTCCCCTTCTCCTCCGTGGAATGTGTGTGCGGAGTGATCTGCAGTGGTATTAGATGTGGCGCACGAACAAGAAAGATTGAATCAGTAAATGCCAAAAAATCTATTATTTCCATACGCTAACGGACTCTCCAGAAGTGTCTTAATGTGGATGATAATTAGCACAAAATGTACATTATCAATGACGCAAATTTAAACATGCACATGACTGTTTTCTTAAGAGCGAATGTAAAAATTTAAAAAGAGGGGCATTGAATGAAGTACATGTAATACATATAGAAAACCAGCAACCGAGATCTTGAAACGTTTATTATGGCAAGTGCTGTTTTCAGTTCGAGAAGTCGCAGAACCTTCAACAGGCCCTAGTGGATACTCGGACATGGAGTATAAGAATAGGTACTCTACGTACCCCTTCTTACATTGTAAAGGGGTTGGAGGATTATCGGGATTTCTCATCCGGGTTCCGGATGAGACCGCAAAAACGAGGTCCGTGTTACATAAAGGTATGTGACACGATCAAGATACTCTCTGCTCAGCAATTCATGAGCGCTGAGCAAAGGACTACATTTGCAGACCTCGGAATGGTGATGTCTCCCCATATGAGTGAATATTTCTAAGACGGTTACTGTGAGTAACAGACAACTACAAATCAATCACACAACCATACTTACAAAATGCTCTTTTGATATAATGTTGTATTTTTGTAGACCGCAAGAGGGAAACAGCTAAAATCCAGACTGAAATTACTTGTTTTGGGAAAGCAAATTCCATAGTTTAACTGAATTTAAAAAATATTCATCGTTCAAAGTGGTTTAACCCTGTTATTAAGTAAATCTGCACTTCTATTGTATTTTAATATCACACACAGATTGTTGGTATGTGCTGTTATATGGATTGTGTATTATTTGGATTCTTCGTCTCGTGTATTATATGTTATTTTCTATTATCCATCTTCTATAGAACTTCATGATTTACCCAGAATCATAACTGATTCGTCTACTTCGAATTCGTTACTCACGGTCATGTACAAGTCGTAATATTTACTTCTCAAACAGCATGGCGATCAGCTGGGATACATTTTTATAAGAAAGCCAAGTAGCGCCGGTTATTCCCCTTCTCTATACTGCAGGGGCCAGTTCCTAGCGTTATTTATATGAAATATAAAATAGAAAATTTACACTCATTCTCCTTAATTGGTAATTGAGTTTACCAGTTAAGATTTGTTTGTTCAAGCGACATTAATTGTAATTTACTGTATCGAAATCGATATGCGCTCGATAACAGATGATTTTAATCATTGATACCAGGACTAGCACTAGGATCTTTTCCACAGGTCTAATCCTAGGTATGATGTACAATTTGTAAGTAGTGTGGACCAATTGATAACGTCTCGATAACTCGGACCCAATCAAAGATACACTGCTAAAGTCTTTAAATCAGGGTAAAGGACTAGTATCGTAACGGTCAGCATAACCAGCAATTCTTAGATTCACGTTTTATCAATATTTCTATTGAAAACACCAAAGCACAATAATTAACCAGTGAAGTTACATCAGCAGGATCACCCAGAACTGCAAGTACGCGGTCATCATTCCATCCAAAATACTGCATCATTTCATTTTTTAATATCTTTGTACAATATGTTCTTTATCCTTTTTATACTTTGTATTTGGGAGAGTGGACTTAACCCTTTTGAATTATTCATATAAACCATCCGTCTCCTTTGCACTGCGCGAAAATACATGTCATAGTGAATGACGCGGATATCAAATCTGTATTACATAGTCAAGCCCGTTCTGTCTGAATAGTACTTTCTTTTCGCTTCGTTCAAATTTGTGAAATTACATACTTTAACTTGTGTACATTAAATCACTCTGCCAATGTACATACAAAATTGATAATTATCCAAGGAGACATGAAGTCATGATTCCGTACCTTTTGGAGTGATAGAGTAACTTGTCTGCACTCTTGTTTGAAAACACACGTTGTTACCGGAACATTTACAATCATTTGTAAATCTAAAGGGTATAACCAATCACAAAGTTGTTTTTTTCTATACTCGATTTTATTTAGTAATTAGTGTAAACACGGGAACAATTCAAACAGTAAAGGGGAAAAATGGGAACGCGAAACAAAGTTTCCTTTCGGCTTATCAATTACAAATTTACATGTACAAACAAGTAAAGGGCGAAATGTATCACATTATGGCTCACTCTTATCCGCCTCACTATGCAGTTCTACTTATTAATCAACAGCTTTGCATGAACACCCAAACGAAAGGCTTCCATGACTGGTCATTATACTGGGTAGCAAGGAGGGGGGGGGCCCAGGGGCCAACGTCTGACAAACGACTCTCCGGAGGACCATCTGATACTGGAAGGTTGGCACGCACCTGGAGAACGTGCGCCTCCTCACGAAACGGTCAAAGACAGGCAGACAGTCCACACACTTGCACTGACGCTGGGTGATTTTTCTCGGAATCCTGTTGACGTCAATGTCTACTTCAGTATAGGTGGGGCAAATAGAAGTTCTTGTTTTCCCGCCTTTCATGACGTCATGTTTAGTAGGGCAGGATGCATCGTATCTTTTGACACGTGTTCTTTTATCGACATAGCTTGAAATAAAACATAAAAGAATAAATACAAAGTTGTGTTTGATACATGAACGGTATCCATCTATCAATTATAAAAAAAAATCTTCTAAAACCAAGTATTGAAATTTAGCTATCATTATATAAAAGTGTGAGTTTTACATATGTATCGATCTAATTAAGTGTAATGTATACATGTAATAAATCTCGACTCCTTTATAAAAATAAAGCAGATCATTTATTGAGCAGAAATTATCACGCAAGCTGAAGGAACATGGAATACGATCAGTAGAGGATTGAACGATCTATAGAGAAGGACTGCAGCAAGCAATTTTAGAATAATTAATTCAATTTCAGACCTATTTTCTGTCTTTTCAGCATAGAAACTTAGATATTCTCCACTTGATGTCAGTCATCTAAATTTTTAAAATTATAAATGGCACGTAACAAGATTCAATACACGTAAAGGGTAGGTAGTCAGTGTTATTTGTAATTTTTCTTACAGCTCGTGAAGGTGGACGATGTGCTGATATTGTGAACGATAACCACCACCACCCCCTTAAAAAATCACGTTTGATACGTAAACATTTTATTTTAGAGTACTTGATATTATTACATGTAGCTACTGATGTATGGGGAACTTTTGCGAGCCTGAAGTAGCCTGGTACGATTCTAACCTTTTTGGAACATTTCGAAGAGTAAGTTTCTTTCTAGAGTCCAATAACATTTTATGTACATCGAGAAAATCCGGGTTTCGGCAACTCAAAGCTAAAGAAAAATTCTCAATTTCAATGCTCAGGAAAATCAGCGTCAGGATCTGAAGAGAAAAAAATAATAATGATGTATTGTTGAATGCACTGTATTATTTTGGAACTTAAGATTTTAGATACGAAGAGCCAGTCTTGACTTTAACTTACCAAAACTTTCATTATTATTTTGTGGTAGGTATGCTAAGATCTCTTTGCTGTTAAACTTTATCATTTCTTCAAAAATCATTTCGTTTATATACATTCGGAACTATTCAAAAATAAATGGACATGCAATAAGGGTAAAATTTACTGATGACAAAATCTTCCTGATTGAGGACGGACGGGAAAACCGTGTAATTCTACCACAAATAAGAAGGGTGGCGAGATTGTCACATCCGTATCACCGGAAATTAAGTACTTCATTATAACCCTGAAAGTTGCAGTAAATTCAGAAGTTTATGACAATTGAAGCATAACATATGAATGTTGCTGGGTAGACATGGGTTTAAGTCATTCAAGCTCGAATGATATGTTTAACGGATAATCTTCGCTGCCTATCATACACCCGGGTGTCATTTTATACTTTACGATTGGATAATTGATGCGTGACGCTATTTATTTACATGTTAACTGTGCGGAACGAGTAGTATCGTAATACACGGACCTTGGATCAAACTCGTGCATTTTCATTACCGGAAAGGAAACCACATAATTCTGAATTTAAGCAATTACATGGGAATATGGTGAAGTCTTATTCGTAAAAAAAAAAGCATTCGTCTTAATCAAAAGATGCCATACGTTGAATGTTGTCTGAAGTGATGTGGCGGGATGACTATAACTTTGCAATCGTCAACATTCCTTTTCTATGTAGTAATATCGTACCACTATCACCTGTTGTTTTCCAGTTGATTCAATACGTAAGAGTATGACATGCGTATATGCAGATTTTTAAAGCGAAGCAAACTGCTAACAAGAACGTTGATGTTGCA
>CAJDSM010001850.1:4674-24880 GCA_903981925.1 Ostrea lurida
ATCAGACAAATTTGCTGCAAATTAATTTCTTTCACAATTTTCTCAGGAACCACACAGGCCAGCTTCCTGATATTTGGCACAGACCATCAGTATGAAGAACTGTATCGTGTACACAGTTTTGAAACTGTCACGTGTCCATTCCTGTTTGACGCAGCTTGAATATTTTTGACATAGACAAATTTGATACAAAGTAATTTCTGTTACATTTTTCTCAAGAACTACACCGGTCAGCTTCTGATATTTGGCACAGACCATCAGTATGGAGAACTGTATCGTGTAACGCAGTTTTGAAACTGTCACGTGTCCACTTCCTGTTTGACGCAGCTTGGATATTTTTGACATAGGCAATTTGATACAAAGTAATTTCTGTTACATTTTTCTCAAGAACTACACCCGTCAGCTTCCTGATATTTGGCACAGCACTCAGTATGGAGAACTGTATGGTGTAACGCAGTTCAAATCTGACGCATGTCTACTTCCTGTCTGATGCAACTTAGAATATTTCTCCGAAACTTGAACAGAACTAAATTTTTAACCAAAAAATTACTGTAATTTTTGGACTATAGTTCTATAAAAAACAACCTGAGGGAGGTGAGTTTCTGCTTTTTTCAATTATAGCCGCATATGAGGACTTTTCTTTTATTGCATGAGAAGAAATATGGGTGAGGGCCTGAGAACCTTAAAATTAATTTTTTTTTTTGCCTCATGTCTTTATTATACCCCCGCTCAAGAAGGGGGAGGTATACTGTTTTACACCTGTCCGTCCGTCTGAAACAAATATTTCGTCGCACTTTTCTCTGAAACTGCAAATCACAGCTACTTCACTTCATCTAGAGGTCCCATACTTTGCTTACCGAATTCAGACCTTTCACTTGTCAACTTCCTGTTATTCGACTTAGTCAATATTCCCGTCCGTCCGAAACAATAATTATCGTCGCACTTTTCTCTGAAACTGCATATCACAGCCACTTGATATTTGGTATATCACTTCATCTAGGGGTCCTATACCGCGCTTACCGAATTCAGACCTTTCACATGTCAACTTCCTGTTAAACGACTTTATATATAGTAAATATTTTGAGTTTTGATGTGGAATAATAATTTCATGCACTTTTCTCTGAAACTGCGCATCACAGCCACTTGATATTTGGTATAGCATTCATTTTTGGAGTTGCATATTACGCTTACTAATTCAGACCTTTCGCATGTCAACTTACTGTTAACTTGATATCAACTTAGCAAAAGATAAACAAATTCTCGAGTAGCAGCTATATTTACATGTACCTTAGACGGGGGTATGCTCATTGAGCAGTAGCTCACAGAATATTTTGTTTCAGATAGAATCTCCACAAATGGCATCTCATATTAATATCTCATCTTTCATCTAATTCATCATGTTAGAATGTATTGTCATTTTCGTAAATTTGAACAGAACTAAATTCTGACATAAAATTTATAATTATATACCTTTCCATCATGATGATACTTCAAATGATGAAGTAATTTTTCAAAAGAAAAAAGTATAGGCGACACATGCTTACCACTAGTTTCGTTTTTGTCCTGACTTCTGACAGTACTGATGTATTCTATTGAAGAATTATAAGCCCTTAAGCAGGGGGGGGGGGGGGGTCCTTAATAGAGGACCATAGGCTAGAAGTCTATGATTGAAGCCCAAGTTGTGGCCCAGGGACGAAGTCCGCGGAAGCTCATGAGTTTAAGGGCTTTTAAAATTATTTTTAGGGGTTTATTTAGCTATATTTCTATGCAGAATAGTAATTTTGGTCCAGTGCCCCTCTAAATCCGTCTAAACTTTCTGCTCAGGGATTTGTCTCACTCAGTGGAATTTTGAGAGTAACTGGTGCATGCTACACAAGGATTTGTTGCTGGAGAATGTTTCAATCTGATTAAAATCAGATCCTTTGATCCGCTCACGTAATCGCTACACAGGGATACTTTATTTTGTTTGATTTTGTTGGGTTTTTTTTTTTTAAGGAGGAGGTGTATTTGATTTTCCATCTTCGCTAGCCAAGGGTTTTCGGTCCACTCCACTAGCGAAGATGTTGATTTCTGTTTCGTTGTAATTTGTTATACATTATATCAAAGTTCTTACAAGTTAACTACAGATTTAATCAGAGTAATCAAAATTATTTTTAGTAAAGTTTACTTAGATAAATTATAAAATATATATCACCAAATATTAACAAATCTATGATATTTTTTTTACGCATAAAGTCAAATTATCCAAGCTATTTCAAAGTATACAAAAAGTGTCAAACAGATCTGATTACTTTTATTCCACTTTTTCGAAGTACACGTTTTACTTATATAACTTAAATAATTTAGAGAAAAACATCTGTGATAATAAGAAATAAATTTTTAAAGTCATTAGAATGAAAAGGTGAAGAAACGTATAGTGAATCATATAAGGAATACACATTAAGAGCTGGGCAAACACGGACCCCTGGGTAAACCAGAGGTGGGATCAGGTAACTAGTAGGAGTAAGCATCCCCTGTCGACGGTCACACCCGCCATGAACCGGTAAGATATTGGAAAATCTGTATACAGTCACAATCAGTGTATAAAGAATGGCAAAACAATTGGTGTGGAACACACCAGACTACACTAGCCCACTACACTAAAGCTCGTACTCATTATAACACAAAGTCACAAGATGGCGATTTAAATAGGTTGTGAAATAGCTTGTTTCGATCAATTTGATTATATAACTTCACAGCTCAGTAGTAAAGCGTCAATTTGGTAAACCGCAGGTCCCGAGTTCGAATCCGCTAGGGACTTTTGTTCATTTTTACTGCGAGAACTTTTGCAAATTCATGTTTTTTGTAATTCAAATTTCATATTTTTTAAAAAACTTTTTCACACGTATAATTATTTATATCATATATCTTTCATAATTAATCATAGCGTGCTGTTTTGAAGAAACTTTTCCTAGATGCAGTGGGCACCTTCGAATGACAGGTTGCATTGGCAAACTAGATCGTTATAATGACCATATGGCATTGCATTTGGTGAAATGCTTACTTTAAACGATACTGTTTAATTAAGCAATGAATTATGATTTTTAAAGATGTAGTCTCATAACGCAACGGTGTGTGCATAAAATTGAATAACGGCGCTTAGCGCGTTATGAAAACTTGTTTGCACACACCGTTGCAGTTATGAGACTACATCTTTCAATAAATCATAATTTATTGCTTATATTTACATTCTTAGAAAATGCATTTCTTTGTGCGTTTATTGTATATGTTTTAAACTTTCCGCTCAATCCATGGGGATTTAGTGGTCATGAACAGCCATTAGGTAAGTAATTGTTACGTCACAATGAAATGTACACGAAAAAAGATACAGCAAAATGCGACATTTACGCACTCATGTCATTCTTACACGACAAAAAGGAGTGCAAATTTAAAAAAAAAAGATTAATAACCAAAGTATTTAATTAATTTTTTCTTAAAATAAAAACATCAAATTGTCAAACAATTTTATAACTTTTAACCTTAAACAGTTCATATATTTACATATTTTAAAATCCTGTAAGTAGTTCTTGTATTAATACCCAAACCAACTTTGGTGATTCGGTCTTTGCGTTTATAAGCACATATATCAAAATAAGATTTAATGCTTTATTAGGGGATTAAACAGTAAATGTAAATATACCCCTGTAACATCAACTTGCTTGTCAATAGCCTGAATCGACTTAAAAATTAAGTGATTATTATCAGTTGAGAGACATAAACAACATTGTGCAGGTGACATTGGAATTTTGTTACATGAAAATGGGAAGTTGTCGATAGAGAAGCTGAAACCATCCCCTTAGAAATATATACACTTCCATATGTTGTTGAATTGAAAACAAAAAATCTCTGTATATTTTATATTAATAAAAATATAGAAAGAGCAAACTATTCTGGTGGATATCGAATGCCTATTGCTTATCAAAAAAAGCAATAAACGTTTCATTGTGAACAGTCATGAAACGGTGGTTTTCAATGTACGACTTAGATTCGTCTGTGTAAAAAAGATACGTTATATGATTTCACGGCGTTTGTTCCTCGTCGCTACTTAGGTTTACGTCGGCTGATTTATAGAATCGGAGTTGCTTGTCACTCTTTTTCATTGTCATCAGACGAATTCCATGCTTGTACACATCTTCAGACCTGGGTGGGTCTGTCAGATTTTGATTCGTTTGTCTTGAATCTTCCATTTTGACTTCAAAATCCCCAATGGAGTATAGCGATTACTTCTATTTCTGCTGATTCCACACTGAAGTCGTTCTGAAAGACAAGGAACCGCTGTCCCCTCCTTCCACAAAGGAATCAATGCTCCTGTTGTTGACGACCCCGAAACTAAATAAGCACAGTTCATCTCAGTATCACCTAGTACATCGCGGTATCTAGTTGATTCCACAATGATCCTTTCGTGATGTTGGTGTCGCCCCTTTCTTGTACACTATTGTTGGAACCGTATTCTTTTGATTCCATACGTACACCCGAGCACTCCTCGGTTTAAATCCTTATGATCCACTAGAACGTTTCTGGCATCTTCCACGACATCATCACTAACTTTAATCAAAGCGAAATCGGCAAATCGAGGCGTACTCGTACTCAAGAAAACCTTTCCAATGCAAACCAGTTCGCTACCGTCTTTTGCATGGGCCATTGATTTACACTTCATGACATGCGAGCATGTCAGTTGCCACTGTTTGTTTACAAGTCATCTCTAAATTTCAGCGAAATCCGACCCGAGTTCCCATAGCTTCCGACATCATCCTTATCAGTGATACAGTTCAACTCCTCTGGACACAGGTAACGTTTTATGTTGATACAATCAACTTTTTTCGATGCTGACTTCCATAAAGAAATAGATGTTCTTTTGCTTGAAAGGAAGTCTTTTTGAAACCGCTGAACTGATCGTCGGTTAGATGGTCACTTACTTGGACGTAGAATGTTCCGGACGGAATCCATAGGCATAGACCTTATCAGGGTTCCTATGTTGAAATATAATCTACGTGTCTTAGTATATGTATTGCAAGTAAGACAAAACAAAAATAGAATAAACAAACTTTGATCACGAAAAAAAAGTTTTGTGTTACCTGTCAAGAACGTCCTGGCATTCTTCAGTTATGAACATTGCAAGCACTGCTGGCGGTTGTGATGTGACAATAGATGAAGGCAATGACGAAGCTTTAGAATTCTATTTGAAATCGCGTCTATTTCGGTTTTAAGCATGCTAACGTCATCAAAATCTGAAGAGTTCATCGAGATCATCATTTTTGAACTAAGCTTATGTATTCATCATCATCATTTCCAGTGCTGACGGGGTAACATGTTTCCGTAAGGTCTGAATATCAGAGACGGTAAACCGTTGCTTTTAGCGAGGCAATCTGTGGGTTGAGAGCTTTGGTTGTCCATTTTACCTCCCTCTGACGTCAGGACGAATTAGTGTAAACGGACCGATGGGGGATATTCTGAGTCAACAAGCGATCTGTCACCTTCAAGTAAAAGGAGTATGATTCAATTGTGGTTTTCAATATACTCAAAACTCAATATTACAACTCGACAACTAATCTACATGCATATATCATACCATCTTGAGCGATTCAGAAACAGTTTCTATAGTTTCAAGTTTCATCACAAATAGATGAAACTAGATGGAAATCTTTCCTTGAAGTCAGTAAAGTCGTGCTGGTGTTTCGTTCCTCATAGATCGTTTTGCTACCTGCAGAATTAGAACATGTCATATCAAATACTATGGACTCATTATTTATCATAAATGTTGAAAACAGGTATAGACTATTCCAAATTGTAGTACCTTGTGGTGACGCAAAACATTTTCTTGTGGACGCTCAATTTTTGATATGAAAGAAAGCTTGGTTTCTGTTAGATTTCTTCCTTGCTATATAGATAATGGGCGTGTCTTGTGGTAAGACTCCATGGAACAAAATCTGAACACTTCAACTGACTATGTTGTGAAAGCACATGCGTTAAAAACTTTCTTCTAATTCTAGCATCAGTCTTCGTAGTGATAGCGAAAGCGTGGGAAATCTTCACTTTGCACGTGACTCTTCGGAATCGGCCAGTTCATACGAGGTTCTATAATTTAAAAAAATGAAAGTTTGAGCCAAACAATATATAATGGAACGAATGTAATTGACAATTGAATCAGTATAATGTATTGTAGATACATTCTGCGCAAAATAAAAACTTACGCATGATATTTGTAGGGACTCAGTATTTCCTCTGGATATTTTTTCTATGTATTCTTTGTAAAGCGATTTAAAAATGATCTGAACAATAATTAAGGAGCATTTTGAATCACTTCTTTTCTTCCGGACATTTTTCGAAGAAGCATTTTCAATGATCAGAAAGCTATCACACCAGCAGATGTACCAGAAAGTAGATTAAAAAACAAAATCTAGTCTCTCGTCCCTAGAAATGATTGTGAGAAATTCCGTAAAGTGCGTTCATTCTTTAACAGACAAAACAACTTCTGCTTTACACCTGGCAATTCCTGCAATTCTCACAAGAAAAAGCTGTGGACCTCATTCACTGTACAAATAGTGGCGACATATTTCTAAACACTCATCGAAAGAGCAAGTGACGATTATATCTGGATGTTGTCATGAAGTATTTGCTTGCAATATGAAATAAAATAATTGGTTGGAATGAGTCAATGGTGGTCTTGCAGCATAACATTGAAGTTGAAAGGCATCGTAAGGCCTCTTTTATCTTTGTGATGGGCCGTTTCCAAACACGTTGTCAATGAGCTTCACGATTTCTACGGTAGTTTATTTTCAAATCTTCTCACTAAGTCTTTTGTTGTTCACTAAAAATTAAGAAGAAGGGAGGCATACTGAGTAGCTTACTTTTCTTCAGATCCTCAAAGTATTCCTCCAGCAATGTCGTAGACACAACATCGGCCGTCTTCTCTTGTAAGCAAGATTCACTAGCCACCTTTAATTTCATATTGTTGCAAAGGACTAAATCACTTCGGCTGCAGTCGGAGGGGCCGATGTCAGTCCCATAACGCGGCAATGTTCTCTTTCAATGGAATCTAATCTTTGCAAGGAAGCTCAACCACGAAATTCACCCAAAACACCAAACCCTTTTACGATGTGCTCGATGATATTATCACTCCTCGATTTTAATATCAGCGATTACCCTCCTTCATTTCTACTAATTTGCATCCGTGCAAGCCAAGCCATCGTCATCTCCACATTTCTACGTGTTGTCCAAAATATGTCGTCGAAATATAACGCTCGACAATTTCCAAGAATTTTATTTCTCAGGCCTTCACTTCAAAGCAATCTCTGTTTTTCATTGGGTTTTGCTTTGCTCCTCAAACAGTTTTTGCGTAGTTGTTTTTCCAGTACCAATATCACCAATGATAATCACCATCCCCTTTTCAGCTAGGCTGGATTTACATTTCTACGTAAAGAGTTGTTCTCACACAGACATTTTCTCATTGGATCTACTTTCCAGCCACTGAATATTCCAAAATAGAAATATCAATAGCTATTACTTTATTTGTATAGTAAAAGGAACGTTTTAAATACGTTATTAAAATGTTTAAATATTTTGTATCATTGGAAATCAATAATCGATCTTGCGTCCTGTAAAATAGTTTCCAGACCCGAAAACGTTTCAATACCAACCGTGTTATAGAAAAAACAATGATTTTTTAAATTTCAATTTAATTAACATGGCAATTATAACAAAATAAACACAAACAGCTCATTTTACCAGACTTACTTGCTTTTGCTCAATTGTCCTATGTTGTAAAAATGGATGTTTAAGAATGGACTGGTCCTATTTCATATCAGGAAGATCTAAACATTTAGCAAAATATAAATATTGAAAAACGTTATAAAGTCCTCTCGCAGTGTTCACATTTTGAAAACTATTTATCTTGTCAGCGTGATCCACACAGCTATTGGTAGACAACCTGGTATAACGATCAGAGCACAGTCAAATTATCATTGAAAACACCATGCAGATTTGTTTAGCTCGTAATAAACAGTCTTATCAAGTGAACTTAATATGAGAAGACACATTGATAATTGTGCATAGATAAAAACTAGCAGGTCGTATATACGTGTATACAGTAGAAAATACCATACTAGTTTGTGTTGTTACATTGGTGATATGCATGTGAAAATTCGGATTCAATTTATTGAATGGTATTTGTTTTAAATTCTCTATTATACATATGTAAGACTAGAGTAATAGGAAACAATCTACACCAAAACTTAGTTTTGCAGGCGCCTCCGTGTCTTAAATACGTCGCCATCAGCCAGAATGAGCGTTGCGTTACATGATATGCGGGTGGCTCGCACCTCCTAGGCATCATGTAACGCCGGGCAGCAGTATATTCATTCACTACGGAGATCTATTTACGAACGGAAGTTCTAGTACGTGTGTTGGTTTTAACGTGAAACCGTTTGAGCTCGGCCCTCGTTCTGGCTACTTAAATGATAAGCGCCATAAGACATATACTTGGAGGATACTGTTTATAATCAGCTAAGGAAATTATTTCGACACTCCTTCAAAATTCCGTTTAACAATACTCTTGACCTCTGCCGCTGTACTCGTATGTCTTGCCATTCATACCAGAAGCTGCTGTTACATTTCCTCTACAAGCACATTCTCTAATTTCGTTCAAATCTCACCAGATCCTCACTGTGGAACCTGCCTACGTTATCATCCTGCCAATGAACGGTTATATTCTGTGCCCCTAGATTCTTATCCTGTTCTGTTCCCTGGGACCATAATCATATGCTCCTAGCTACTGGCATGTACGAGCACTCGTAATATCGCACGCGTTTCTAAGATTTTTTTGCAAGTCCCCTTGCCTAAGTTATCAGGGCCATTTTCTGACGTTCCGCTGGATAATGGCTATATTGCCCGACTCTTATGATAATTGCGTCTCCAATTACTGCGCGGTACTGTTCATTTCTGGTCCAGATTCATCCACGCAGTCGAGTTCTTGGGCTTGTCTCCCGCCGACTATCATCGAAAGTCCTTTAGCTTCGCCGGAGGTCCCCAGACGGTGCATTCTCTCTCGCTGTTAACCGGCGGAAGGCTAATCGTTGCTTTCCCCATCCCAGATCATGGGAGAGTACGTAATGTTTCGGCCTACCGAGACAGGTATTAAGATTTTCTTATATTCACACGCCGCTACAAATATCCGATACGTACAATTCGGGATGGCGGCCTATTAAGCCCTCGCGTTACGCTTTTTAATCTAAGTCTGGAGGCGACTGGCCGGGCAAACCTAGTCCTACAGTGCGACCGGACGCGGAAGAACTTTTCCATATTGCCAATGTCATTCACGGTCCTGAGATACCTTGTTTGTAGTCAGTATTTGCAACTTTATCTGTCCAACGAACGTGAAGCATTAGTACATTGTGGTGTTTGCGTTATCCTGATATTGCGAGTTATGTGTGGGACTTTCATGAGTAGGGATACCATTTACCGATATTGCCGTATGTCGCACATTTCGATGCTCATGTTCTGTACCCTCGTCTTTCTAGCGATGAGGATTAGTACCATGCCACTTGCACAGATCGACGACTGTGGTCTACTCATGCGACTGTTACGATGCCGTGCTTGAGAGCGCTGAAGGGGTTACCGTTATGCTACAGAACACAGTATTGATATCCCTAAAACTTAACTTCTTTGTCCAACGCCAATGGCGGTCACCATGGTCTTTATCACGTTGTTACTGCATTATTGGGAGTTCGCTCTCCTTCTTGAAGGCCACGACCTCGATCTAACTGAGGGTAGCTTATCCTGCACCCACAGAATGTGCAGGCGCGATATGACGAGCGACATCCTCCTATGCGTTATGCTCAGCGTTCATTTTGAAAGCCACGCCCTTTAACCAACGGACGAATATAGCGCATGTCAGGATATCCTCATCTCCTTACTTGTATTATTTTTATTCGCTGCTGATCTTGCCGTTTCTCGCAACCTTTGACTGTATACGAATACCCTACCTTACTAAAAAAGAGTTTCTTTTCCTGTCGTAAGCGTTGATCTTCTTCACTTCACGTGTACGTGCGCCTCTTTTTGGTTCGCTCAGATCTAGCGACTTGGTTAACCTGTCCTGTTTAGATCACGTCTTGTTGATGTTGAGTGTGTAGCTTGCCCGGATCCAAGCCATATTTATTTCAGCGCAGTCTGAGGGCAACTTGACCTCGTGCTTCCGTCAGAATAGTCCTCCATTTCGATAAGACTATTCGCATCCCCTGTATTAATTCTCGTCGATTTCAGTACATGCCGTAACTGAGCGTAAGCTCATTATCCAACAAAGTCCGATTCGCGAATCCGCGTTCATGGCTTTTACTCGGCCCTCAGAAATTTTCGGACATTGTACGTGTGCTACTCTCTTTCCTTCCGGTCATTGTACTCTTCGAAATGAATCCAATTACCCACGGTTTACGTGCGATTACTGCTCTTAGGCGTGCTTGAAATGTGGCAGCACTCAAATTTTTCGCGTTCGGTCAGGTAGAATCCGAGGGCACAGTCTCTTCTGCATTGCTCGGAGCTACCGGCTCGCTGACACACTTCCCCTATGATCTATCGCGGGTTTCTTACAGATCATTAAACGCATGTTCACGTCTGTCCTATGTTGTACGAAGCAGACTGATTGGTCTATATCCTATATACTTCTCTTATACTGCATATGGTCGTCCGAAGGAGTATTTTACTCTGCTTAGCCTCCCTAGTACAGAATTGACTTCAAGGCGTGCTTTCCGCCAGGACAATTCTCTTCTGAAGATTTGTAAAATTCGCTCGTTTATCTGGTCTCGTATTTTTCGTAGCGTGATCTTAATCGCTGGGTCTAACCGTCACGTAACAGGTATGACCTCTAAGGCTAAGTCAGCCTTGTATGGAGTCTAGACACGTTGCCATTTGAATTGTAATCGTAAGAGGTAAAGTTGCTTAGCGTGCTCTAAGCATACATAGCACTAGGTTGCTTGGGTGACAATTGAGATTCCGCGTTCTGGCTAGATGGGCCGTCGAGTGTCCTTGCTACTACGATGCGGGATTATGTTTGTCGCCTGTACATCATTCCGTTCGCGTTTAGATTCCAACATCGCAAAATATCCTCAGTCGCCGCAGCCGTAAGTATACTCCAGGATCAGGCTATCGTATTCATTAACAATATGAACAGTTTGAGGGTCATCGCTGACGAATCCTAAACATTGTGTTTCTATTAGGACAAGGTATAACTCACTATTTCTTTTTCGGCCGTCTGGCCACGCGACGCCTGATCTCCTCACGGCTACTGATCTTCAGTTACTGTTGCAACATCAATTTTAGACTCTATCATATTATCGACACCGTATTCACCGAAACGTTCTCTTCCTGGCATCGTCCGACTAAGTATGTCGTTAGAGAGGGAATGGTCGCGATTAACCCTGTGTGTCCACTCAGTTTGTTTGGGACTCTCGACGTTATCTCTATTGATTTGACCTCAGTGTCCCCAGATGTATTAAGCAGTATTCCCATCCTTAAAAATTGCATGATCTACTATCTCTTCGATTGATCCATTACTTTTGATATACCCGTAGTGTAAGATTTCATTATGACTACTCATAACAGCCACCATCTCTGTTTGACGCTCGTGTGTTTCGCCCGAATTGCTGAAGTGCAGATGACTACGTCATGCTGATTGTCTATTTCCTCTAGTCCCATCACCCTACCTCTTGGCGGCGATACTATTTTCAGATCGATAAGATTCCCGCTTCAACGACATCGGTTTTCCCCTATATAGCCGTCTGTAGAGGTTTCGTAATAAGGTCGGGGCCTACTACGCTGTTTTTGATTTTGCCTATCTACTGTCCTCATCCTTTGCCGCTTGGTTACTCCAATCGGATCTAGCCCTGACGATTCACATTCACATCACATCAGGGTTGTGAACCTGAGAGGATTTTTTCTAGTCAACATTTACCTCTGACATATAGCCATGGAATGGAACCAAACCCTTTTATTACATAATTATACAAAGAAAAATATTCATAACGCAAAAATAAATACTGGTTAAAATCAAAATCAAAATATCCAGGCACAGTCCGGGGAAAATTCTCTGATATTGATTGTTCCCTATAACCCCCGATTCCTCCCAGCGTTGTCAGATCTGACGAAAATAAATCAGTCTTAAAAAACATAAAATAACAGAAACCATAAAGTAGTAAAAAAATACAGTTACGAATATGGTGTTGATTAGGTTGTGTTTGATCTATGGCCTTGTTTTTTTCTTTGTAAATTTGACTTGGGACTTCGGACTTTGGGCCCTCCTGACGTTGACGGGAAAGCCATTTGTGGGACTGAGGATCGCTGGTTTCGTCATTTAACTGTTATTATTTAGTTACCTCCTTGTATAGTAATTTCTCGAAACTATCGTCTGTAAAAGAATAAAATTATAAATATACAAAACCCTATAATTTATGGATAATATAGCATTCAATGTGTTTAAAGAGGACTTATAGAGTATGTTATTAATGACAATGCAAATAAATATTGGTAGGTTATAGGGCAGTTGACCAATTGCCATTATTATAAAGACAAATCTCATGTGTGACATGCATAGCTTTATGCATCATCCGAATTTCAGTCAATTGTGCTAGATTTTAGGGAGGACTCTTGAAGTTTTGTGCCCAGTTCCTGTTAACTTTACTACCGTGTTATCTGTATTGTGTAGACTACAATCATTAGGAATAACTTTTCACAACATAATCTTAAGGATGATTATCCTTGTTTAGTTTGATTATATATATTATACCTTTTTGCCTCGCTAGATATTGTTGATCATGGTTTGCAAAATGATGCGTACAAACAAGACAAAAAATAGGTATTGGAATGTAGTTGTGATGGACCATAACGACATGTCTTAATCACGAACAAAATCTCTTCCTGACTCAATTACTGAACCAGTGTAATGTCTAAACAATCACCATTATTAACATTATCTAAACGGCACAAAGACCCGTACTGAAAGTAACGATAAACTCTTACTATAAGGTGTGGCTGTTATAAATAAACTCTCTCTCGTGTAAATGCAAATATACATAATAGTGTAATATTGTTGATTAATTCTCTCTCTATGTACTCTTGCCTCTCTCTAAAATGTCCTGCACCTCGTCACATTTTACTCTCTTGTCGAAAATCCTTTCATTTTCCTTAAATTTCCTTCTCCATGATACCACTCCACCTCAATGTTCTCGTTTCGTCCTCTTTGATCTCTCTATCGTCTTCTGTGATATAACTCTGCATACTATCTCCGTTACTCACTATATTCGTCTCTCGCACTTATATCATTGTTCCTCGATTCCTCTGTCATCTTCTCGTCTGGATCTCCTTCTACCTCTCTTCCTTAGGTATGTCCGATCACCTGCCACTCACATGTCTCAGTGCCTTAGTTATAGGGACACGGAAACACTGTTTACTTTATTGATATAGCCTGACCCTGAATATAATATGTCGTTCCTGCGTGCTGTGTGATAACCAGAGTAATCTCTCTACACATTATATTATGTTGCATGATCTTCGTCGTCCTACATTCTCTCATACTACTAGCGTTCTCTACACTCTCTCTGTGACTCATCCCATAAACTATCTTTCTCATCCCTATATCATGCCGTGCATTCGCCCTTTCTACACTACGGCTCACTTTTCTCTACACTTCTCTCTCTCTCCTCTACAGATAGTATGTGTCGTCTTACTGGAGACTTACATTGACGAGTATTGTCTGCGTCATTCATAAATGTTTTCCATCCGACTCATCATTCGGATGTTTTCATCTACGCGCAAGGTCGAGATTGATATTTCTGAACTCTCATATAGCCTAAATAAAACATGCGTGCTCACGACTATATCAATCACTGATACGATCTTACAATCTTTTAAGCGTGCGTCAGGTGTTCCGCAAAACCGTGAATCGAGATCATTGCGCATCTAACTACATCTCTCACTAAATGATGTGACACATGCATGCCCTCTCTCTCGTCCTCTACCATCTTATTTGGTACTCCTCAACACAATATGTGCTCGACATTTTTAGTTGTTTAGATTGAGGTAAGAGGTCACAATGTATTTGTGTAGTGTGCTGATGGTGTATATTACAATTGGGTGCATCTTTTGTCTCTTTAATATCATACTCTCCTCCGTGTATCTTACTCTACATGAGTCAAGTGCATCAATCAGATACTGATGCTCTAATATCATCCATATTCCTTAGTCTCTGAGAAACTACAAACCTGTAGCTTTTGGTGTGAGGTGTTGAGCTTTTTTAAAAGTGAGAAATGTTATCAGGTGTGTGTACTGAATATTTCTTATATATATAACCTGTATTCTTTACCAAATAATATTCAACTACTTCTTCACAATGAAACCACATTCTAATTTTTTAAATCGGCATTCCAACAACAAGACGTCCGCTATTGTTGTAATAATTATTCTATATCTTCATCTCCATTAATATGTGATATAGGGTCAACCACCAATGTTGAAATCTTATTATGATAACTTATCCTTGATATATAGACACTTTTCTTTTCTTTATTAACTCCACACCTGAGAACGATTTCAATTATGATCATTCTGATTGTTCGAGGCTCTTAACGTAGTCTATCAAGCATGAATTAATCTCTCTCAACGTAAATAAGAATTATCTGAGGCTCAAGTCCATTGTAAGTCTCCAATAATCTATATTTTCTCGTCGTACAGCCATTGTTAGCAAATAGTGAGTGTATACGATTATGCTTTCTGCTTCTTCTAACCAAGTCGTCCCTCCGATGTGTGTGTTGTAGATAGTAGTGAGATGAAATCTCCGTGTACAAGCCTATCCCAATTGTGGCGTGGTGTCTCAATGTTTAAGAGTGGCGATTAGTTAGATCATTGAAGTTGGATTAACTCGAGATTTTCTGGGATAATAACAATCAAACGACACTGGTATAATGCGCCTGAAGTCTGTGGATTCGAGGAAGATAATGTGGAACACAACATTTAATGAATACTTAGCATAAAGATCAATCGTGGATATACGCTGTGTAAATTGTATTTGTGGAATAACTGTCTGTTCAGTCTTACTCGTGTGCTAGGATCGAACCGACCGGACTTTACTATCTAGGCGCAGGCTCTAAACGCTCGAAGTGATTGTATTGATGAGGGTCGCAAGCGTCATAGGTTGTGCGTAACTAATCATACTGTAAGTGAAGGCAAATTATAGTGTACTCATAACATGATATACTGATGCATAAGATATGTACGTAATGAGTATCGAGAAGAAGGTGCGAGATCCGAGAGGTCCAGGATTCAGGACTAACAAACTTTCAAAGATAAGTTGTGACGAGTCATTTTAGCTAAAAAGATGTATCGTGTGAGGAACATGTACTCCAATTAGAAAGGGAAAAGATGTTAGCTATGCGATTGTATTGTTATACGAGTGAATTGTAAAACAACATTTTCTTTTTCTTTAAATCATTGACTCATTCTGCGTTTTAGAGATACAAGTGTTTTGCCATATAAATTGTCTCCCTAAATAACTATTAGTAGTTCGAGAGAATATTACAATTTGAGATAATATATAAAGAAAAGAATAACAAAATACCAGTATGTCAAGCGTGGTCAAGTATATTTTTGACTCGAATTTCACATGCCATACACTATGTTACAACACACAACTAGTGATGGTAGTTTTCTAACATGTATACACGTATGATACGACCTGCTAGTTTATCTATGCACAATTATCAATGTGTCCGTAATCTCATAGTTTAAGTGAATCTTAGTCTTGATGTCAAAGGTGACTGTAATATTTATCGAGCTAAACAAATTCGTTAGACATGGTGTTTTCCAATAGATATTTGACTCAAGTCGTCTAAGATTCGGAGTTATACCACGGGTTGGTTCTACCAAATAGCTGGTGTGATCAACCGCTTGACAAGATAAAATAGTTTCAAAATGGAACACGCGAAGGACCTCTATACGTTTTCAATATTTATTTTTGACCTAAAATGTCAATATAATCTTCCTGAAATATGAAATAGAGCCAGTATCCATTCCTTAGAGACACACTTTTGACAAAGGACAATTGAGAACAAAAAGCAAGTAAGTCTGGTAAATGAGTGTTGTTTATTTTGTTATCACATTGCCATAAATTAAGTAATTGAATTTAAAATCATTGTTTTCTATAACACGTTGGTATTGAACAGTTTTCGTTGAAAACTTTTACAGGACGCAAAGCAGATTATTTATTTTCACATGATACAAAAATATTCGTAAACATTTTAATAAACCGTATTTAAAACAACAGTTTTTATCGTGATTTAACAAATAACTTTGGAGTGTTAAGGATATAAGTACCGACTATTGACTTTGGAGTGTTCTATTTTTGATATTCAGTGGCTGGGGAAGTAATCCAATTGGAGAAAATGCGTGTGTGGGAGATAACAAAACTCTTTACGTAAAATGTAAATCCAGCCTAGCTGGGAAGAAAGGGGATGGTATTATAACGTTGGTGAATTGGTTACTGGAAAAACAACCTACGCCAAAAAAACTTGTTTTGAGGAGCACAAAGCAAAAATGAAAAAACAGGAAGATTGCTTTGAATGAGGAAGGGCCTGAAGAAATAAAAATCTTGGGAAAATTGTCCGAGCGTTATATTTCGAACGACATATTGGACAACACGGTAGAAAATTGGACGATGGACGATGGTTGGCTTGCACGGATGCCCAAATATTAGTAGAAAGGAGAAGAGGGATCGCTGAACTAACATCGAGAGGATATAGATCATCGATGCAAACATTCGTAAAGGTTTGGTGTTTTGGAAGTGAAATTCGTGGTGAGCTGAGTACATTGACACAAAGCCAACTCGTACACAGAACGATACTCCATGCAAAGAGGACCCGAATGACAAACATTGCCACGCGTATCTATGGACTGACGCAAATCGCCCGCCAGACTAAGCAGGAACACAGCACGAGGTAGATTAAATCCCACTCTCAAATAAGCAAACCCATAAATTCGAGAAATTAAAAAGGCCTGCTATGAATTCCATCCTAGATCGTACAAGAGGAAGCACGCAAGCCCGACTGTTGTGCTCAACCGAACCTGGTGCTGAGAGACAATACTGACACATACTGAGAAGAGATAAAAGAATAAGGAACCATACTCCCCCAGATATGCCTCCCTTCTTCTTATATATCAAAGATGAACCCAACAACACGACTGTAGGTAAGAAGATATTAGAAAAATCAAAATACCCCAACGTAAGCAATCGTCCGAAAGCATTCAGAAAAAAGACAACGATAGAGATATATGGAAAAACAGAGAACCCAATCACAAAAAAAAGCGGCAAACGATGCTTTATCAACAACCATACAAATGATTATGCTGCCCAAAATAGAGAACCACCAAATTATCCTTACACAACTTGCACCACACCTCCATAATTAGAATAATTCATCTTGCAAAGCCAACCAATACCCAACCTACCAATAAAGACCACCAACCGGCCAACCCCCCAGAGATAATTCGTTCAATACAACAATCAACAGCTTCTATACATATTTTTGACATAGACAAATTTGATACAAAGTAATTTCTGTTACATTTTTCTCAAGAACTAACAAAGAGAGATATATTGCCAAAACCAATATTTCAGAATCTAGACTATTTTAAAAATTATCGGACTGAAATTTTCTAGACGTTTTACCTCTGAGCCGATAATCGTCAGGAATATGATGTAATAATAGATAGTTGGTGCTTGCAATATATTATGGAATTTCAAATAGCATTTTTTTACATGTAAATTAATGTGGGTTAATTGATAAATCCATAATATCCTTGTCCGACTTGCGCGTTAGGTTATGTGCATTATTATTTCTAAGCATGCGCAGAGTCAACAAATGGTATAAGAGGTAAATGTAGTACAGCCTGCCGATATACCGATTTTTTCCAGGATTTCTCTGCTACATGTATAGTAAATACTGTTCTGACCTATCTAACAAGAATCACATGGTTTTTTGAAATTCTATATAATCACGAATGTACTGAACAGCGGTTACTTTTGAGGGTCCGTTATTCCCTTACAAAGTTATAGACACTAAAAAGTTTACAATATTTATGTAAAAATTTTAAACTCGATATCGTATGTCATAGAGAGACGGAACAAATTGAAATGGGATTTTGACCTTGAAAATTAAGTTAAGGCCAGTCACCAAGATCTTGGAAAATAATGAGGTCCATTTCGATTTGGAAATTTCTGATAATACCTTTCAGAGATATTGAACTTCTTTTTTTTTTTATGAAAAAGGGCGTTTTTTCCGTTTTCGCATGTAAATAAATGAAAAATGCTTTCACTAATCAATTTGAAACTTTAAGAAAGAGTATACGTTTTTTTTTTGGTATCTTCGTCTAGGCAAGCTCCATTGCCATTTTTAAAGATTTCTGATTTTTCGTTTCCGAATTATGGAACTTTATTAAAAAATGGAGAGTAACTCAAAAATGTTTGCAGAAACTTATTGTAAAGTTTTGGAGAGTGTTAGAATTCTTATCCCCTCGCAACTATCTAGTTGCAGAGAGGATATATAGCATCACTACTGTGAGTCCATGTTGGTGGTGTGTGCGTGCGTGAAGCAAGGGTATCCAACCTTCCACAAATGTTGCCATGAAAAGAGGATAACCTTTTTGATTTCAAAGGTCAAGGTCATTATTGACCATGTAAACAAGGTTGAAGAAAGGGTTTTCTTCAGAGGACCATCAAACATTTTTGCACATGTTCCCCATGGAGGAGGATGTACCTATTGATTTTCAAGGTCATGAGTTAAAGGTCAAGATTACTATTGCTAAAAATATTGTGAACATGATCGAAGCAATGACACTTATCAGAGGATCACTAAACCTTACAAAAATGCTACCTATGGTGAAAAGATGAATCATGTTATTTTCAAGGTCAAGGGTCAAAAGTCAAGGTCACTATTGAATCTTGTGAACAAGGTAGAAAACACAGCATCCATCAGAGAATCATCAAACTTTCAAGAAATGTCGAACGTGATTGAAGCAAGGTTAATCATCAGAGGATCACTAATATTTGTCAAGGGTCAAATATCTCAGTCAATAAATTATTATTGCCTAAATATTTAGTGAATTAGATTTTTTTTTCTAGTTTAGCGCTCAGGTCGGAGCATTGAGGGTTCATTAACGTGCCAACACCTGTCATGACCCGGGCCTTGTTTTCAAATATCATATCCGATAGATCCGTCTTTCTATCTTCCAAATGCCGAGCATTAGACTCGACCTCGTGACTTCGCGGTTATGAACTGATCTACCGCTGGAAAAGTTCAGACGCTGATAAAAAGAATGCATGCCCTTCCTCAAGTCCGCAGTCTCCGCCTCACAGTGGTTCTACATGTACGTCCGGTCCAAGGTCGGGACGTGTAGGATGGCCTATTAAAGAAAAAAGGTCATCCGTACTGATGCTTAAGAGTTCGCCAAACCACAGCCACATGATTGTACGGCATTTAGATATGGTAGGAAGCCTAACTATTGTATCGCCTGCCTGCGTTAGCAGAGGCGACATATATAGAGATCACTATCTGGCGTCGGCGTCACAAAAAAATCTGTCACAATTCTGAATATTTGGCACAGACCATCAGTATGGAGAACTGTATCGTGTAATGCAGTTTCGAAACTGCTGCATGTTTACTTCCTGATTGACGCAACTTAGAATATTTTTGACATATAGACAAATTTGCTGCAAATTAATTTCTGTCACAATTTTCTCAGGAACCACACAGGCCAGCTTCCTGATATTTGGCACAGACCATCAGTATGAAGAACTGTATCGTGTAACACAGTTTTGAAACTGTCACGTGTCCACTTCCTGTTTGACGCAGCTTGAATATTTTTGACATAGACAAATTTGATACAAAGTAATTTCTGTTACATTTTTCTCAAGAACTACACCGGTCAGCTTCCTGAATATTTGGCACAGACCATCAGTATGGAGAACTGTATCGTGTAACGCAGTTTTGAAACTGTCACGTGCCACTTCCTGTTTGACGCAGCTTGGATATTTTTGACATATGGCAAATTTGATACAAAGTAATTTCTGTTACATTTTTCTCAAGAACTACACCGGTCAGCTTCCTGATATTTGGCACAGACCATCAGTATGGAG
>CAJDSM010001851.1:0-10115 GCA_903981925.1 Ostrea lurida
TTATGATTACGTTGGACACAATGTTAACTTTTTGTATTAAAAAATACCAATAAAAGGCTTTGTCGTGATTGTGTTTAATGGAGTACATCACACAGGTCAAGTGCATATACTGTGTGCACTGTGCATACATTGATCAACGTAATCATGAGAAAAAACTATGAATATCTATAGTACTCGATATGAAATGGGAAAGTAACAAAGTATTCAAACGCTAATCAATTAGTCCAAAAACAACAATACAAAACGAGTGGTTTGCAAACAGGACCTTCGTACAAACAGCTGAAGCAGGATTCAGGTGCCATGGCAGGAGTTTAAAGTCATCATTTCCGCAGAATTCTTACGGTCGCTATATCACATTGTTTGCGATTACAAATTATCACAAGTCATATGTTGACTGATGTTGTTTCATACGTCCTTCGTCATTTTCTACTAGATTTGACTACGGGTAATCCGTTTACGTTTTATTTCGACTAAGGGCTCACGGTGGGTGTGACCGGTCAGCAGAGGATGCTTCTCCTCCATGACCTGATCCGCCTTCGCTTTTTCGGAGGTCCGTGTTGCCCTACACTTCGATTTTGTATACATGTTTTTTCACAATGTGATGATTAGTTTATTGCAACTTGTTAACTTCGCCAATTTATATTTATACATGTATACACCTTCCGGGAAGACGTATCATATAACCTGTTTGATAACTTCTAGACAGCAGTGTGACAAATACAACCCAGACAAGCTAAAGAGAATCCTTCTGCTCCATAGTACTTATCAATGGCAAGTAAATTGATGACACTATTCATTAAGCCACTGAGTTTGAGCTAAATGCAAATAAGAAAAAAAGTTTATAAATCGTCAATAAAATAGATGGGACTTACAATACAGTTGTAGCAGTTCGTGTGTCGTACAGTCTGTACTTCGCGTTGCGTTTGTTTTATTTTAAGTATTAGTGGCGACTTCGAAACGACCTTGCTACACTATGGTTTGAAACTCAAATAGAAAGATAAACTCAATAGAAATGAAAAGAAGATAAACAACACTTTACAAATTTATTACAAGTATGAATATGACAAAATAGACTCCTAAAGCCCTAAGAATTTAGCCTAAACTATAAGGAAATCTCACAACCCAAGGGCAATAGAATAATTTAGAAAGTAAGTTAAACGTGACAAAGTAAAGGGACAAAAACACAAACGAACAAAACGTGATTCCAATATTTGGAAGTATGGAAGGAGAGAATAGCTAGTCAGGCCAGCTGTCTCACTTCAACGAAATGTTCGCTGCAAAGCTTTTTATAGTAAGATTGAACAATAGAAACTGTCATTAAAGTTATTGGTCGAAATATAAAGAAGGCGTGGTCAAATACCACAGGTGAATAATTTACATCGAGATTGAAACTTAGAAATAAAAGTGAAAGTGAAACCAAACTACCACACAGTAATAGATAGGGCTTTTTGTACAATTTACTTCTTTGAGAAGGGAATGGCCTTTAGACTGATAAATTTGTCCAGTTTGATTTAAATATCCAACACATGTCAATATTTGAGGAGCACAGAGCTTTGTGCATGGAGGCTGCCATTGTATGACATCATCAGCAGTGAAATTGGCGCATTAATATAAAGTTACCTTGTAGTTACTGACATGTTATTGTTCCATTGAAGATGCACATAGATAATAAGATTTGGTTATGATTCAGTATTAAATTGTTGTTTTCATGACAGTTCCATTATATTGTTACTTTACTGAAACTATTTTATATATGCCCAAAGATATATTTCCTTCCACTAGTGGTAGTGAGGTCACATAATTTAGTACAGTGAATCAGCATCCATTAAAATTAATTAACAAGGCAAGTTATTCAATCATATAATATTACTTTTGCGTAGCATTTTTATAGTAAGTTACGAGTTTTATTGCATAAGTTGAGATAATTTTTTCCTGTCAGGAAAATGAAGTAATTTGATTGGTTAATTCCTAGCTGCTGAAGTTGTATATGGGAGGAAGCAGTTCAGTTTCGGCAGATAGCTTCCGCAAGCAACGATGATCAGTGTCAGGGCAAAATTAAAGAAGAGAAATTTAGGTACAAAATGAATCTGTTGACAAGCGATCATAATCATTATAAAGAAACTATTTAATACTTTTTTTCTATTTAACATTTGGATAAACTACAATAACTTGACAACTGCTGAATCCTGACAAGTAAATTCCTGACAGCTTAGTATTATTGAATATTATAATAATTATAACTGTCGTGATAATTAATTCCTGATTGCAAAGTCCCAGTAGTTTCTCTTTGCTAGAGTTATCCCCCTTTTACTCCATTCTACTTCACAATGATATGTTACTTCTTTTGAAACCGGATGCTATCTACCTCCACTAATAAGACCCTGTGAAAGATTGTGATTTTCTACTGGTTATTATGACATTGAACACACATCTTGCGCATAGTTTGTGTGAATGGATAAACAGCTGAATTCTACAAAACTTGTGATTTCGAGTGATGAAGATTGAAAGAAGCCAGCCTGTTACAGTACTCACCCTCAGGGACATGGATAGTTTGATCACTGGATGATCTGGGTAAGCCTTCAGGAGGGGGAGGTAGCAGTTTCCGCGGCCTTTCGGGTTTCACTTCTGTCCAAGTACAATGTACATAGTCCATATAAGTATGTTTCAGATATAAAGTTACAGCTTTTTGCTTGCATTTTGCATTTGTCATGTGTGGGTACTCTTTATACAATATTTATTCATCATTTGATTAATTTCACGAGGTACAGGGGCGGATCCAGATATGTTCTACCATCAATTTTGGTTTTCAAAAGGAGAGGTGGGAGGGTTCACCCTGAAAATGCGTTAGATTTACAATTTTTTGGGCAAAATTTCCTGACGAAAAAAAGGGGGGGCGACTCCCGGAACTCCTCCCCTTCTGAATCCACCATTGGTGTATTTTTCGACGAGATGCTCTTTAAATATAGATTGACATGCATATACTTCATCTCAACCATCAAGTCTCTATACTTTACCCTCAGATTCCTCCATGATGGGCTCGCTGACGGATTTATGTAAAAGAGATTTAGGCTGTTTCTTCGGAATGGGTGGTAGTTTCTTTTTTGGTTTACTAGTGTGCAACCTCGCTTGTCTCTCTAGGAAAATAAAGAAACAGGTCATAAATCTACCTAAAATAATCGTAATATCAAACTTACCGTGAAAATAACCAACACGCAAATTGTAATATCAGTTACCTATAAACTACCAACACACAAATTGTAATATCAGATTTGCAATGTATGCTATCATTACATGTTGAATGTAAAGGCAAATATAACGAACAGTGATCAATCTCGTAAGTCCCAAATAGAATACAAAAACAAGAGTTGGGCAAACACAGACCTCGGGACAACCCACGTTGGATCAAGTGCCTAGGAGGAGTAAGCACCCCCTGTTGACCGGTCACACCCGCCGTGAGCCCATAGTTTTGATCAGGTAAACGGAACAAAGCGTAGTCAACTCAGTGTGTGAAAAACGGCTTAACAATGGCTATGAATGTAATATCAGCGTTCTTATATAAACGAATTGTAATCTTAGAGTTACAAGGACATTTTTAAATTATGCAGACCATGTTGAAATACCTTTTTCTTCCCGTTCCTCGCTTATTTCAGATCTATTGTTGTACAGGTGTTCTCCTGTCATAGTCAGGTAAATCTCGTCTGACACTTCAATCATCGCCGCCGTCTCCTGGTAACACGAGGAAATCATGTCATATTCGGTATGTACTATTATAATTTATAGTACCAAGACAGTTGCATAGGGGGATTCAAAATAATTAGGATCAAACCTTTCTTTAAAAAAAACCCGAATCCTAATAATTTTGAATATCCTGATGAAACTTTTTAAAATCATAATTTCAAGCCCCAATCACACTTTCACAATTTTTTAAATTGAAGTTATGTTCTCATTTCCAGACGAACATTAGAACAATACATTTAAAAAGGTAAGTAGTGCTTCATGGTTTTCCATTAAACATATCGTATTTATATCAAATATCACATCCTGCGATACCGTAATATGTCATCACACCATGTGTTGATTATATTGTTATATGAAGATCTCGATATGTATCATTTGCTAGCCTGGGTTAACAATATATAGTTTAAATCCACCTTTACCAAAGAAACAATGTAAATGTGAACCATGCAAAATAACTAAACAAACATAAAATTAGTCATTATGTAACGTTTTCAAATGTCCACTTTGGGAAAAATAAAAAAACTAGATATATTCCGAATGTTCAAGTCAGACCATTTCTTTGTACTTAAAGGTATCAAATGGGGAAAAGGGGGGGTTAATATGAAAATATCACAATGCATAGCGTGAACATACATGTATTTCCAACATAGAAGAAAGCTTTGACATAAACTTTAGCATTTAGATACGTAGACGGACAGACAGACCAGAGATAGGGGCTCCCTTAAATCGGAAGCTTTGGTGAGCAATAACCTTAAATAGAAATACAAGCGTACACATTCCAATGACGGGGCCACACTGCAATGATCAACCTTAATCTTGCTATCTACAATTCTGGATTAACTTCGATTGCTCTTCAATAACTGTTTAAACCTAAGGGAAATTCAAAGATCATTGCTTAAATGATTAATATGGAACGCAAACTTAACAAACTCAAATAATGGAAGATATCTTTAATTATTTGAAAATATTCTCAATCCATTTACCGCGTGCAACAATTGATTTAAGAATATCTTCTAGTAAATAATGATAACTTCAGTTCTGAATTATCATGCGTATTGACTGGACTGTTGATAGCATTAATTGTGAATGCTGAATGGTGGGCGTTGTTGTTCTCTTCAATAAAATGTGGTATCAACAATTAATGAACTGAACTGAAGATATATTTAATTTATCAAAAATACTTTCAATTATTTGAGGTTATTTTAATCTGACGCTCCACAGTATCAGTCCCTCACCAGAGGGCGCGTTACGCAATCTTTACTGGAGTTGAAGTGTAGCGTACAACGCCCTCTGGTGGAGTGTAGTGTACAACGCCCTCTGGTGGAGTGTAGTGTACAACGCCCTCTGGCAAAAGATTGGGCATTGAATGTCAGTTTTAGGGGAAGTAACTGGGTTTTAGGAGAGGTAGCTCTTATTGTAAATCAATAGAGAAATGCTTTCTTTGCTGGTTTATGGGATGATGAAGCCAGAAGGCAGCTAGAATTGCAGAAAAAAAAATCATAACCATCGTAAGATGGTTATGAATTTTTTTTCTTCAATGATCACCTGATAAACCAACAAAGAAAGACATTTTATTGTTAATATTAATACTCGATGAATAAATTTTCATGTATTTTCTAAACATATATATAAACGTGATTTAAATACTAAAAAATATCATATTGTTGACCATTTCGATACTTTAAACGGAACAGCCAATTCAACCTTTGACCTTGAAATCGCTCCATATTCGGTAATGATCATGCGGATAGGTGACACCACAAAACCTTATCCAACCATGCATTTAATAGATGATGAACGCAATGTCAATTTCAAAGAAATATAAGAGAAAGGATTAGATTCAGTGAATGTAAATATTTGATATTTAGTGTATGCGGGTTTACTATTGCTGGATAAGTTAATCCAGAGCTGATAATCCAATTAACTGACCGCAGTGTGGAAGTATATGATAGGGTAGACTTCATAAACTTGATACATATAAAGGAATTACATATATATTACCTCAGAGTCAAAAGCACTTTCTTCGTATTGGATCTGAATAAGTTTCGAAATGTAAATCAATTTGTAGATACGATAAAAGAATTATAGTGGTCCATTATTGGAAGTAGACACGGATACACTACGAATCCCTATTAAATCTGTAGTCAGTTCATCTGGATTAGCGGGTAAATTTCGTACATCTTGATATATCTAATAACAGTTTCATGCAACTGTTTTCATTTCATAACGATTTTGAAGGGGGAAAAGGGATTTAGTCCAATGAATGAAAGACAAACTTACCACAAACATTCTGATGAAATTGGCGAGCTCGTGAAAGCCTTCTTTATCAGCTATTTGAGCTGGATCGAGTCCATCCTTGTTTTCTATATGGAAGGCAGCTAAAGATCCCGGGGTATCGAGCACAGCACAACAGAGTTCCGTCAGTCCGTACTGCGCAGCGAAATGAAGCAGGGTCGGGATTCCGTAATCGCTCCTCCCAACTGCAGCAAAAAGTGAGAAAAGTACTGTCAACGCATTCATCACCAAAAAGGAAGAAAAAGAAAAAAAAAAAGGCTACAACGACAAAGAAGAAGAAATAAAACTGTAGTGGATATTTATTGCTGTATTGATCAATACAAAAAGGCGAAGTTAACATTGTGTCAAAGGTAATCATAATCCAAAAACATACAAAATCGAATGCAGGGCAACACGGACCTCCGACAAAAGCGAAGGTAGGATCAAAGTGCCATGGAGTAAGAACCTCTGCTGACCGGTCACACCCGCCGTGAGCCCTTAGTCGAAATAAAGTAAACCGGATTACCGTAGTCAAATCTTGTAGGAAAATGACAGTCTAACAATGGGTATGAAACAAATCAGTCAACATGTGACTTAGTGATAATTTGTAATCGCAAACAAAGGTCATTATAGCGACCGTAGAATTTGCGAAATGATGATCTATTCCCAATTCGTTTACCGGTCGCGGTGGCTCAATGGTAGAGATCTCGCCTCGTGATCGGGAAGTCGTGCGTTCGACCTCTGTGCATGCACCCGGCCGCGTCAAACCTAGGATGATGAAGTAGGTAGGGATTGCTACTTCGCCAAGAGCTCGGCATGTAGAAGTGAAAATCACGGGTCTTTCCTATATGACCTTAAAAACGAAGGACCCGTGTCGCAGCATGTGTGGAAGCCATGAGAGCTAAGCATAGGTCTAAATTTGCAGCCCTTCACCGGCAACGGTAACGTCTCAATATGAGTGAAATATTCTCAACGGGACGACAAACAAGCAAATAATCAACCGAATTCGTCTTAATACAGCAATAATCAATAACATTTTCTATTGTCGAGGGATTATGCATGTCTATTTCATTTCGACTTGAAACCAGTGTTCTTAAATATGAGTGGATTAGATAATCAAACGCTAATTCATGTGTTGAATGAGGAGGTAGAAACAGATTTGCTTCTTCACCTTTGTTGGACGACATGTGGACGTTAGTAGCTTGGTGAAGCGAAAGGTCGGCAGGTACGCTGGATTCATAAATCTCCACCAACTTCCGGTCCAGTTCTTCCATATTGTCTTTGTTTAATCCCATGGTCTGGGCAAGGAAACTTATAGATCGGAAAGCCTCGAGAGATGGCGTCTGATATGTAAAAGGACATTGGTGGACAGATTTGGCATCTACATATACTGTAAGCTTCGTCACACCGAAGTCATGCACTGAAAAAAAACCCCGTCATATTCAAGACATCAAACGTCATCGGTTCTTTTAACAAAAAAGAAGCCAATAATTGTAAGAATTACACAGCACTCACGTGGGGCTTTAAATGTGTACGTGTAATCATTTTTACGCCGGCAGTCCACGTAGTCTCCTCCTTGTAACTTGATTTGAACCGTTCCTGTCTGTGCTTCTTGGAAGATGATCGCAATTTTTTCGTTGGACTGAAGCAGAAGAACAACCAGTATACCGTAAATATTGCCATTACCAACCACCATTAACGAACAAATTGTACCCGACATAGTTAATATCAAATACCTAGTATCTTAATATTCCGTGTTTCGATACGATTAAATTTGAATCCCGATAGTTGTGCTATCAATATTTCCGAGACTTGATGAAAAGAATACAGAGAGAGCTAGCTGGATAAAAATCAGTATGAGGTCTATACATCTGCGTCATCTCATGTACGAATATAAAGTGCACATGTTTGACACAACAATTAACTGAGACCTGTTAATGCAGATTCCACTTTGTTTAGTTTATATGAATAGACTTTACTATACATGCAAAACCTCCATCTTCCTCACTGTAACCCCATCCTGTCGTTTCAACAACTTTGAATCCGCAATACCTTCAAGGATGTTTACCTACGACCGTGACAATCCGCGATCTTACTATTCATAAGAATAAAAACCCTCTTTTTTGCGTTTAGAAAGAAAAAAACAAAACAAAAGTGTTACTACTTTTGACCATTGTAGGAATAAATGATACCGGTAACAGGCGGATATCGAAAAATACGTTTACATGATTAATAAGGAGAGAATGTCACTGAGCAATTACCTTGTGTACTCTGTCCGGAATGATTTCCAAGCAGTTTCGTCTTCGTCTGACCTTCTTTTTGCTCTTCTCTTGCTCGTCCACCAGCCCCGCCAGATCCGCCACAACCCTCTGACATTGTTCTGCACTTCCGTCACTCACAAGTTCCTTCCAACGAAAGGAGTTCGAAAATTTCAGTTTCAGTTGCACCATATCTTCCTCCAAAGAGGGCCATGATATGACCGCGACACTCTGGTGTTTGTTAAGTTGATCACAAACAGGATGACTCCTAACCAGCAAATAATCCGCGAGCTTCGCGGTTAGTAATATCACAACTACTTGGCAATCAGTAAGTGTCTTTTCCAAATCTTCGTCATTTTCTTTCACACCGAGAGATTCGTGTGTCACTTTAGATTTATTTATCAACTTTGTAAAATATTCCTGCCAACTCTGGCCATCCTCCAATGAATACAGAAGGCACACATGAGGCATGATTGCTGCTGACTAGAAAGCTTATCTGCAAACAGAAAGTGAAAGTAACCGCCCGGGTAAAAATCGTGTAATACATGCAGTGAATATACGTTATTTATCCCAAAACAGCATATAAAGGAATTGTTCTAAAATACGTGATTTATCCAAAACGAGGCTGCAAATAATTACGTAAGAGTAATTTATTCGTTTATTAAATTATGAATGTCTTTAAAAGAAACGTAATTATCCTTAAAAGAACATGTAGATAAATTTCTTGAAAAATGTGATTATCATAAAGAAGCCTGTAAATTAATAACCAAGACACGGTGATTTATTTTTTAAAAAGCTACAGAGAAAAATCTTTTAAAACTTAATTATTCTAAATGAACCTACAGACTGTTGCTTAAGAATTACTTTTTTTTTAATTATTGGATATAAATCAAGTTATTGAATCACGTGAAGCTCGAATGACTTCTGAGAATTTTGATCATTTATCGCCCTACCTCAAAGTCCAGTGGATTTTTTTTTAACTTTACTTATCATATAATGTGAAATGAATNGAGAATTTTGATCATTTATCGCCCTACCTCACAGCCCAGTGGATTTTTTAAAACTTTACTTATCATATAATGTGAAATGAAAAAAATCAATTTAGTTTGGAATGACACTAAATCGTCATGACGATCAACGCTGTGCGTTGGCCCCAAAACAAAAGGAAATTTCCTAGATTATTCAAGTTTATAATGACAGTGATGTCAATTTTAAACTATGTTGTTGAGACACTATTTGCGAATAAGGGTTTTCCGTAATTATTTCGAGGGAGCGCCTTTGATTCTATATATAGATCATCTTTCATCTCTAAACTCGTGTTCACATTCTTGCCGCCTGTTTTTCATTATGGATGTTCCTCTTGGAATCCAAGAATAAATACAGTTACTGACCTTTACCCTCAGAAAATGGGATATTTAGGTAAAAGGGAATACCACATGAAAATCAGAATATTTTTTTATATAAACCTTGTATTGAATAGATAATATATTAGCGATTTTCTATAGCTATGGATCAATGTTCACGTTAAATTGTGAATTTCAGTTATCTGCTATCATTTCAAATGTAAAGGTCACACTACATCTTAGAGGTGTGGGGCAAATACAGTTTCTATTTATCAGCGAGCCACTTTCTGTATCACTTTTACATATGTATACTGCTACTTACATTTAAAACATATTTGAACGACTTGAAAACAGTTCAATTTTGCTGGGTCTCACAATCCTATTTTTTGTCAATGGTATGAACATCAGATCTTCGAGAAATGAAGAAAATTTTCATTTCGTCATAGCAAGAGACAGGTCATGATGAGCATCAATTACAAAGTATGGAAATTTATTTCGAAAG
>CAJDSM010001852.1:0-15701 GCA_903981925.1 Ostrea lurida
TCACTTGGGCAATTAAGCAACACATGCTCAGATGAAAGTGATAAGTTGACCAATAAAACTATCAAATCGTTACCTGTTCCACCCTATCAGAAGCAGCGCGGGGCGGCACGTTCCCTTTGTAAACTTTTAATTGCCTTCGCCACGCACCCCGGGCGTCCAGGGAAGTCCAAGCGGAAATAATTAGACACTTTGTTGATGTTTTGTATACTCTACGACCACTTCGAGAGATCGAGAGTGAAAAACAATGAAATAGTGTTTACGGGACCAAAATTTCACTTCGAGAGATCAAGAAATTCGAGAGATAATTCTCCATTATGTTCATATTGCAATCAGTTACCAGAGACAATGATCTTATTTTCAGAATGTTATCTAATCAAAGAGCTATGGATCATATAGAAAAACTGGTTAAAATCAACATTGATATTGACATAAATTACAGAATTCTTTTTGTTCGGTAAAATAAACAACTTTAAATCAAATCGTCTAGAAAATCTCATATTCTTTAACAATTAAAATACTATATTTATACAAACAAGTTCACCACTTCGAGAAACTAAGTTTGAGCACCTAAAAAAGAATATAATCAATAGACTATTATTATGAACAAGAGGCCCACAGGCCTTAACGGTCACTGAGTTATAATAATAGCCCACACAGGGAGTCTCAAATTTGCATTTCTTAGTCTCAATACAGAGTATCTTCAATATAGCGCATATGATACCTATTCCAATACACAAGATTATCATTTCAATCTTCGCAAGATTGCTGTCAAGTATTTTAAATGAAAACCTATTGCTACTTTAATGTTCCAGTGAGCTTGATTTTGACCCAAAATTCAATAGAGGACATCTTGACCCATGGTTGAGTTCAAATGTATATTATGGTGATTCTAGTTAGAAAGGATAATGCTGCAGAGCCTGGAAATCATATTGCTATCTTGATGTCCATGCACTTGACCTGTTGGACCCAAAATCGTAAAGAACATCTTCGTCTCATGAGTGTAATTATGTATGATATAGTGACTCTAGGTAGAAAGATAATGCTCTGGAACCCGGAAACCATATATAATCTGTCCCATGTATGATATAGTGGACTCTAGGCAAAAGGAAATCCTCTTGAGCCCAGAACACAATATCGCTACTTCAATGTCCAGTGTGCTTGACCTTTGCCCTTTTGACCCCAAATGCACAATAGTAGACCATATGTATGATATGGTGACTCTTGGTAGAAAGGCGTAACACTTAAAAGTCTGGGAACCATTCTGCCTACAGACGGATGGACAGACAACTTGATTCCAGTAACACCCCCCCCCCCAACTTGTTGCAGGTGGATATTATGACAAAAGGCTCCCCTTCTCATTCCAAATATTCATTTACTTTCACATTAATATCACATAGCATTGAAAAGATGCTTTTCAAATGTTTACATTATAAACACTATGTACCAAGTTTGCCCACCCCCCCCCCTGCCCTGGGTCAGAACCCCTACCCCGGGATCACCAAATTTACAATTTTGGTAAAGGCATTCCTGCTCTACATCACTTATGCATTTGTCTCTCAGACTGTGTGGTTGTAAAGAAGAAGATTTTTGAAAATGGTCACTTTTGGGCAGTTTTTGCCCCCTCCCCAAGGCCCCAGGGGTGCAAGAGACCTGAAATTTACAATTTATGTGCCCCTTCCAAAGATTCTTCATACCAATTGAAAACAAATTGGACTGGTGGTTATCAAGAAGAAACTATAAAATGTTCAATTGTTAACACATTTATCAATTACATTTTGGCCCGACCTAATCCAGAACCTCTACCCCTTAGGAGTCGTGTGAAATTTCAACAATTTTTTATTAAAACTCACTATTCAAACATAGTTCTCATTTATATTCAACATCTAATATTTCACATAGCGATTAAACATGGGTGTTTCATACCATGTTACCATACTAAAATTACAAGTTTGGCCTGCCCTGGGGTCAGAACCCCTCCCCATACTCATACCCATGAACTCAGTCTACACACGTTGCATTTGGTTTCTCTGACGTTGTGCGGTTGTAAGAAGAAGATTTTTGAAAATTCGTCACTTTGGGCAGTTTTTGGCCCCACCCCCAAGGCCCCAGGGGTGCAAGAGACCTGAAATTTACAATTTATGTGCCCCTTGTCCCAAAGATGCTTATACCAAATTTTGAAAAGAATCTGGACACTGGTGTTATCAAGAAGAAGTTAAAAATTGTTCAATTGTTAACACATTTCGATCCAATGACATTTGGCCCCACCCTAATACTAAAACCCCATCCCCTAAGATCATGAAATTTGACAATTTTGTAAAAGGCTCCTATTCGTCAAAAATTTCATTTTAGTTTCACATTATATCAATAGTCATTAAAGAAATGTTTTTTCATCAATGTTTACATAGTAAACACTACTATACACAAGTTGGCCCCGCCCTGGGTCAGAACCCCTACCCGGGATCACCAAATTATACTAATTTTTGGTAATGAAAGACATCCTGCTCTACATCACTATGCATTTGGTTTCTCTCAGACCATGTCAAAGAAGAATATTTGGAAAATTGGTCACTTTTGGGCATTTGTGCCCCACCCCAAGCCCAGGGTGCAAGAGACCTGAAATTTCACTTTAGTTGCCCTTGTCCCAAAGATGCTTCATACCACATCTGAAAGAATTGTCGTGACCAATATAGGTTTCAAAGAAGTAGGAAAAGTGCATTCAATTGTTAACGACGACGGACGCGACGGACGAAAACCAATTGCAATAGGTCACCTGAGTTTACTCAGGTGATCTAAAAATTTATTTCTGCTGAAAAACTGTAAATACAAGGAATTTAACAACTGTTTAAAAAATGTTTTACAAAATATTGAACATTCATCATAAGTTTCTCTCTACACATTTTACACCTCATTAAATATCTATCTTTCTTCATATCTCCCCTTTTCTTCTATAAAAAAAACAACAAAACTTTCACATACATATTCTGTATATATCATTTGTATACATGTAATCGAGAAAAATTTTGTGCATATTTATGTTTTTTTCTGTTTTTTTGGTAAAAATGATATTGATGTATGTGAAAATCAATAAAAAAAAAAAAAAAAAAAAAAAAAAAAGAAATTCGAGAGATTGAACGTTCGAAAGATCTAGAGTAAATTTGCTTACTTATTATAGAGAAAAAATCGGGACCGGGACTTCACTTCGAGAGATCGAAAACTTGAGAGATCGAAGTTCGAGTTATCGAGAGTCACCTGTATATATTCAATATTCTTTAAATAATCATTTTTTAAAAAGTAATAGCACACTGATAGCAAACACGCTATATAATTATGAATTTAGTGACTGTCATTCAATGTAATATTAAAACATATTATGAATTCATTAAAACACAGGTGACTCTCGATAACTCAAACTTCAAGGGAACTTAATAAAACTTTGAGATATGCTTTATGGGATCCAAATTTTACTTCTAAGAGATCGAGAACTTTGAGAAATCAAACATTCAAGAGATCTAGAGTAAATTTGCTTCATTGTATGCAGAAGATTTCACTATTTCGAAAATTGAAATTCAAGCCATCGGGAGTCACCTGTATAACAAATTATTATTTTTTTGCAACGAATCCTAATTGTTCACCCACAGTACTTTGCTATCAGCATGTTTTTTTTTACCCTGAAGTCTGCATGTCACACTTACGTTTTGACCTGTATACTGTGAATTTCCTTGAGTACTTCCCCTTGTCTTTAGGGTTTGGAGATTTACCCTCTTTCACAAAGTAGCAATGTAGATAGATTGACCCATTGTTAATCACATTCTGTTGATACAGAAACAAGAGTTCAGATGAAAAAAATCTTCACAAAATTCATCATTTCACACATCAAAGAGGAACACTACGCACTAGTACACCAGAGAAATTTGTTTCATGAATGAAAAGAGGAGGATACGTACAAAACTATTTTTAAATCAAAAACTTTCCAATTTACTTTTATGTAAATAAGGGGGGAAAATGCAGTTTTAGTTGAAAGTAATTTAAAAATAAAAAAAATAAAACCCCTGTTGGACTCGAGCCCATGACCTTCAGATTAGCAGTTGACATGTTAGTCGACTGAACTTCCCAGTTCCCAGCTAGAAATATGTCTGATAAGGAATTCAGCCATTATGGCTATGTACAATACTTTCTTAATTAACAGTCTATCAGAAATACCTGTCCCTTAGTTATCAGTGGTTCATAAAAAAAACAATGCTTTGTGAAAACTTACTTGTGGTGCCTGGACTTGACTCTCTTTGACATAGGAGCCGTCACCATTTGGCCCGCTGACCCAGTCTCCATACCCCAGACCTTTCTGTACCCAAAACAGCGCCTCTTCATTGTTAAAATCGGTAAACTCCTCTTGTTCTGACAGGAAGACATACATATCCTACACAAACAAAAGTGTGTACACATTAGGAGTGAATACATTAATGTATAGAGGTTTGGGTTTTGGGGGGTTTTTGGGGTGTAAAATTTGAAAAAAAATTTAGCTCATAGGCATCCAAATATTTTAGCAGAATTCTGAATATGTTTTGGTGCACTTGGAAGTTCCAAAACATACAAAATTGATAAGCAGAAAATAAATCATTCTGTAAAACATTTTTCTGTCCTCAGAAACAGTGGACATTAAAACCTGTAGTTTATTCCCCTCCCAAGCTGAAGAGTAGCACTACAAACATATCTAATTGCTATTACCAAGCTGAACAGATTGTGCTACATAAAAACAATTGCTATACAGTTACCTTTCTTGCAAAAAGGACAGCTGTTAACAATTTGGAGGTAAAGATGCTAAACCACTAAAATAAACCAAAATTATCACCCCACAGAAAAAAATCACTATAAGGTATGTCTTCCCAGACCCAAAGAGAGGTCTATTATTATAATACTCAATAGGACTGAAGAAATAACCGTGATTACAATTAAATCATAATTACATTATGTCTTACTGGCGTAAATAAATTCCTTTTGTGTGATCTTCCTCAACAACTGTGTAAGACAATTCTTAAAGGAGTCAAGCTAGTACAGAAACACAATCTCAAATCACTAGCAAACTGTGTTAAAATGTCAGAGCTCCTAGCATTTCTCTGGTAAATGTAAATCAATATGCCCTTGCAAGATCTCCAGACAGCCCTCTCCTAAAGTATTCAACTTTGTCAGAATGGCTTCAGCTCAAAATTCATGGTTCATCCCTAAGACCAAAAACCAATTTTGTTTCCTATGATTTTTGCCATGTCCAAATCACCCGATACACATCAACTCATTTGCATTTTTACATAACGTAACAGAAACAAATGAATTCCTCCAGCATCTGAAACCTACATCTCAGATTCAGCATCTAAACTAGTCAAATACATTCAGATGCATCATCAATCCAAGTTTGATGAAAACTGAACAAGAAATATAAAGTCAAATATACCTATCTAAACAACAATGCACAAAAAACGGTCATCTCCACCAGCATCCAAAACCTACAGCTCAGATTCAGCATTTTCTAAGTCTGTGTAGACCATAAGAATCACTTGATAGACCATCTATGCAAGTATGGTGAAGATTAGACAATTATTTAGTTATAGCCATTATACCAAACTTGCCTCCAAAAACTTTAACCAGCTCTACAGTGCTCCAAGTTGCGAGTAAAACGGTCGCATATGCAACTAGAAAATTGATTTTGCGACTAGAGATTAAAATCAAGTCACATTTTCGCGAGTGGAGAAAATCCAGGCCTTGGACTCCATTAAAAATAATCGGAATCGAAAGTTGAATAATATTTTAATCAAAGATGGCGGAACAACAATATTTATTGATAGGCTGTTTATGGAAACATCACCATTACCGGTGAAGAGATGTCAATTTAGGGCCTATGCTCAGAGCTAACAGCCTTTGAGCAGGAGGATCATTATCGTACCACACGTATGTACCAGGACATCGGACCTTGGGGGGTTTAATTCGAAGTACCACCCCATTTAGTCGCCCCTTACGACAAGCAAATGTACTGAAGATTAATTTTTAACTCGTATACTTGATGGTCTGCATTTCGGAATTATTAATCGGGAAAGCTTATTTAATAGCCCCAGACTAGAACTAGTGTACTGGGATGGATGACCTAATCCAGCGGGATTCTGTAGCATTTCTTTCCAATTAAATAATGTAAATATAATACAGATAATGATGTTGCTTTTTTACTGAAAATTTTGTAAGTTGTAGTTATCTACAAAATCTTATACTTTGGCGAGTAGAAATGTTGTAAATGGCGACTAAAAATTTTAAAATGGCGACCAGAAATATTTCTAGGTCGCCATTTAGCGACCTGACAGCAGATGTGACTTGGAGCACTGCTCTAATAGCCCTTATCTCTTCCAGCATCCGAAACCTACAGCTGAGAATCAACAACCAAGTCTGTGCAGACTCAATTAATAAACCATTGATGCAAGTTTGGTGAAGACTGGACAAATAATAATTCAGATATAACCATCATAGTACACTTGCTCCAAAAACTTTAACCAGCACTAACAACCTTATCTTCCTCCAGCATCAGAAGCCTATGGCTCAGATTCAGCATTTCCTTCATTACCTCTAGAAGCATCTTCCATGCAAGTTTGGGGAATGTAGGACAAGTAATAAGTTGGATAATGGATATAGCCATCAAAGCACACTTGCTCCAAAAACTTTAACCAAGCTAGGACGCCGCCGACGCATAGCATAAGCTCACCCCAAATCCGTGAAAAAATTTCCCGGCTGTTTCATGTATGCTAGAAAGGAAACAATCCTCACAATATTGTGGACAGACAGACAAAGTGAAAACTGTCAGGCTGTAGCTCTCAAACAAAATTCTTGGAACAACTCATACATATTTTGATCAAAATAAATGTTTAGAAAATCGGTTCTCTTAATACTGAACTTTGGCATAAGCTCAAATTTCATTTCTGGAGAAGCCCTTCATTACCATTTGCATGCCTTTAGAGTAGATATTTTGGGCGTATGGGGTTTTTCCTCCTTTTTCATCTGTAGAGTTGGCTGGTGGTGTCGTTCCTCTTCTGAAGAAACTACTGATCATGTAAATGATAAGCATTCGCACCGCCAAGGATTTCAGTGTTGACCACATGCCTGGTCTTGCTTGTTCTTGCTACAAGACACAAAGTAAAAACATGTTCAATAACATTAGCTAACATACTCAAATTCAAAGGCTTCACGTCACGTGCTGGAGTAGTGAGGAATGATAATAAACTCTTCGGTTTAATGGCCACTACGACCCATGCAGAACCATCACTGCACTTTTTGGTACAGAGACCAGGTCCTCTTTAATTCAATGGAAAAATTAAGTTTTGTGATAAATAGCTAAAACTAAGTTTACTGTCTTTTCCAAAAGTTTATAACATAAGATAACAGAGGTCTTGAAAAGTGTCGGTAATGTCGGATTATCTGATAACAAGAGCAAATCCAATGCAGCATTATACGCCCATCATGGCCCAGACAATGATAAAACCACTATGTGTATTGTGAACTGAACCTTTAACCAGTGACCTTGGCTCAAGGTCATGACACATGCTTGGTCTAGGGCAACAATTCTGTGAAATAATATTCCAATTCATGCACTCAGTTAAATTTTATGGTCCAGACAATGCTAAAAGCACTAGTATGTGCTTTGTGACCTTGACCTTTGACCAGGACTCAAGGCCATGGTACTTTCTTGGATACAGGGCAACATTTCTGTGAAATATTTTTTTTCAAATCCATGATATAAGTGAAAAGTTATGGCCCGGACAATGTTGAAACCAGTATGTGCATTGTGACCTTGACCTCAGACTAATACCCTTGTCTCAAGGTCATGACACATTCTTTAGCCCAGGGTAACAATTCCGTGAAATATTCAAATTCCTGCACTCGGTGAAAAGTTATGGCCTGGACAATGTTAAAACCAGTATGTGCATTGTGACCTTCACCTTTGACCAGTAAACATGGCTCAATCTCATGACACTTCCTTGGGTCCCGGGCAAGAATTCTGTGAAATATTATTAAAATCTACAGAGGGTGTCAGATCCCAGACCAAACTATTTCAGACGGACGCCGAAAGGTGTTTTAGATAGTGAAAATTTGGACTCAAGAGTGCGAACAACTTCAACAAGATTAGAAAGAGAATGAAAATTGTCTCATGTGCCTGAAATGGAGATTGGATACATTACATTACACAAGTAGTCTAGTTTATTGTGAATAAAATATTTAAAATCATGAAAGTAATGTATTTTTTCCGAACTGAAAAAAAAATTTGTTTGGGCTGACACTATTTCTTATAGTGTCAGTCCAATTGTCTGACACTTCCAAAAAAAATTTCAAGAACCAAGTCGGGAGCACCTTTATCAATTCATGAGTGAATATCACTCAGCAATGCAACGTGTCTTTGTCTCATTTGGTTGTACGAACATCATGACAATATACTTTGTAGTTAACAAAGACGTGAAATGTCGTATCTGTATTTTAAACATGACCAGCATATTTACCTGCGCCGCCCCATTGGCTTGTCCGCCGTCAGCAACGTTCCCGTTTACACCTTGTGCCAGCTGAGTGTCCGCCATGTTCTCTTGGAATTGTAATCTCAAAACCAAAAGTAATCGGTAAAACTTTTTGATATCAAAGGATGCGTCATTAAATTATCTTTAGATATAAGAAATATCTCTAAAGTAATATTCCTCCTTTAAATAGTTAAGTGATATTACCCATAAGACGTAAACCAAAACATGGAAATTTTGTTTAGAGAGTAAAAATTTAGCATTAAAGATGGCGGGATTCCGCGATAGGGAAAAACAATTTTTCCCACTTCAAAATGTTCAAGATGTTGTAAAACTGTTTCGGGACCAGTTGACATGTGGCGAGGAGCCTAATTTACCACTGCTGTCAATCGTTCTTGGAGTCATCGAAAATATTTTGACTGTCAATCGAGCAATACCTACTGAAGTGGATAACTCGTCAAATCTGGAGCCGATATTCCCGGTTGTTGAACTCCACACAATTGAGGCCCTTTATTCCAAGTTTGAGACACATATCAAACGTTCTGTTGATTTGACAAAATTCCCAGGTCCCCATGCTACAAGAGAGCTTGTAAAACACGTTTCCGACGTCATATGGGGTTCCCTTACTCGAAGTTTTTACAAGGACAAGGCTCATTTACAGTCGTTGTACAGCTTTTTAACGGGTATAAGTATTAAAATACGAATATTAAGCAGATATTGGAATGATTTTTAGTAATTCAGTATTATGAACTTTGAGTTTTTATTCTTTTTTAGAGCTGTCATGCGATTAGTTTACCACAAACTTTAATCAAATGGGGTTAATCAGTGTAGCCATTACGAAAGCGCGTCATCCGATGACGCTTAATGATAATCGATGTATGACTAATTATCATATTACAAGCAGATGCGTTGAATATTGATTTTTTTTTTTTCCCTCCTGCTTTCGAATTAAGTCTTCATTGTTGAATTTGACTAGATCAGTTTCTGTAGAAAACTTGGCATGATTGGACCAGGACAACAAAAAATCTGTTGACTTGTTTGTTGAACAATGGAGAAAAGAATAAATTAAACTGGTGCAAGGAATGTCTTTTGATAATGCATATGAAATTAATTGATTAAATCGCTTTAAAAAAGGGGGGATGCATTAATTATAACAGGTGTATGTAGAACAAGTTATTAACTTTTAAGCACTAGGCCCAAAAAAAGTATAACAGACAAACACCGGGGAAAAGAAAAAAAAAAAACAACAACTTTGGAAAGTAGAAATAATTAAAACAGTTTGAATTTTATTTGATTTTTAATTCTATAACATTTTAAAATTAGACAAGTTCATGTCGAAAAAGATTTTGTGAGTGGATAAGGGTTATACTTTTCCAGTCAGAAACTCAAACGATTTAGTTATCCTGACTGTGTCCATGCAATGTTTAATCTAAAAGAGCCCATTTGGGTATTTTTATTGTGAATGGCACAACTGCAAATTTGTTGTAGGTCCAATGGGTCCCTTATTAATATTATTAATATTAATGTTTACCTATATATTGTATGTAACAGAACAATTAGCCTAATCTTTATAAATGGGGTATCTAATTATTCAAAGTGCATTTCAAAAATAAAAATCTTAATTGGAAGTAAAGTTCTCTGCTCTGAATCTTGATTTTCTTGTGTATTGTAATAAGGATGTGACTGAAGAAGTGAAAATGAAACAAGGATCTGATTGTTTTTCTAAAGTGAAAATGAAACAAGGATCTGATTGTTTCTAAGTGAAAATGAAACAAGGATCTGATTGTTTCTAAGTGAGAAATGAAACAAGGATCTGCATGTGCTATCGCAAGCGTTGCATAGAACTTTTTGTAGACTAATTTGGGAAGGATGACTTGAGCAGTATAGTGCTATATGTCATAATGGTACAACTATTTCAGTTCGCCACAAAAATCAAATTAATATACTATGGAGTTCTTCCATTTACCTTTTAACAAAAGAAGGAAATATGATGCAAAAGAAAAAAAAATTACCTGTATTTCATGAAACATTTAAGAACATTATTCTATCTTATGTAACAAACTCCAAGAAATGTGTATTCTTTTTATGGTAACAACTTTGACGATGTTCTCCATTTCAGGTAACAAGTTGGACTGTTTTGGTGTGGCCTTTGGAGTTGTTGCAGCTTTTCAGGTCCTGGGATACAAAGATGTCCATCTTGCTCTCTCCGAGGACCATGCTTGGGTTGTGTTTGGGGAGGATCTTGCTGAGACGGCAGAAGTGACATGGCACGGTAAGTAACAAATAAATTAAAATTACGCTGAAGTAAATTTTAAATCCTTATGAATGTACATGAACTGACATATATATTTCTTGATATCATTGATAGACATTAACTTTTATTTTGCTGGCCCTTTGGGCAAATAAACTCAAACTTTCACTTGTCCAAATGAAAAACTTTGTTCTCTGAAAAGTTTTATTTTTGGTCGTCCCCCTTTAATGGATCAGCCATGGGTGAATATAGCCAAGTTTTCCCTTTTAACCAAATGTAAGAGGTTACAACTGTTATTAAGACATCACACGAGCTAAAGGGTGACATTGTGATTTGTAGTTGACTGCAGTCAAAAAAAAATAATAGATGTCAAAGTTATCAATAAAAAATTACAAAACCCAACATACAGAAATACATGTAAGGTCTCAACATAGGAAAATGCAATGTAAGATCTCTTCACCTTAAAACAGTGGAGGTGCATAACAGCTGATAATCAAGGTATTAAATGTAATGACACATAATTGATTTTGTTAACAATAAACATTCAACGGTATTGAAATCAAAATTACATGTAAAATTTTATTAACAAAAATGATATTTCAACAGTATTTGTGTCTACAAACAGTTCTGAATACAACATTTTCAATATTTCAAAGGTATAACAGTTGCAAGATGCATACTGTCAAGTCAGTGTCCAAAATAAAAAGGGTGATAACGCCCCCTTCCCCTTTCTTTTGGTTTTGGATTAAACATTGATTTCTTGAAGCATTTTACTGTTGGTAAACAAAGAATCTTTCACAGTATGAAATTTTCTGGTGAAGGAGGTGACTGAAATATTATTAAGACAAATTGTCTGTAGCAAATTCACTTTGTAATTTGTTCTATCCTCTTTATCATGTAAAACAAGAGCAATCAAATTTCTGACCTCTGCCATAATTACATTAATGTCTTCTGGATCCGGATCGTCACCAAAATTTTATGTGGACTTCCTTACACCAAGATACATCTGTGTACCAATTTTCAAAGCGATCTGACCATTAGTTATTGCATGCAGTTGCCGAGAGATAAATAAACAATAACAATCAGAGATGCCTGACCTCTGCCATAATTACATCCAGAATGTTTTTCCACTAATTTGGGACTGGGGGCTGGGGCCTTTCAATTGGGAAAAAAACGACAAAACAAAAAATTGGGAAAAATTCATAACACTGAAGTAAGGCCATTTAAACTTACTAATCAATTTCAGTCCCATTCTCGTACACTTCGTTTTTCGATCTCTAATAAGTTCGGGCTCGATATTCAAATTTCAAAAAATGGCGTCCATCATGCTTTCCGATGACAGACTCGTGTATTAAACACTTTTTAATAGGGTAAAATCAGTTGTCAAAATGTAATTTTTTGCTTCAATTTACTTTTAATCACATACTGAACACTAGATATCACATATTCAGTACACACAAACATATTTCATTATGAATACACCTTCGTTCCCGGTGAGGCAGGCAAATATTTACTGAATAAAAAATATTTATTTTTTTGGGGTTACGATTGGGAATTTTCCCCCTCAAAATTGGAAAATATTAGGAAATTTAGGTTGGGACTGGGGCCGAATATCGGCCCCAAATCGGGCCCAAAAAAACACTGTACATTAAGGTCATACGCAACGTTCGTCAGTGTTCCAGCTAGGATTCCAGAGGGGCAGGGCGCATACAGGGGCAAAAAGGGACTCTGGTTTGAAAAGGGCACATGGAATATCATTTGCACAAAATATAGCCTTTTTTGTACACTCATTCAGAGATACTTCGGATTTAATCCATGCAAACGGCAAACATTTGTTTTGACAAAAAAAAAATTAAATAAACAAACCTTCAACAACCCAGAATAGCACAGGATTTTATTAACTGAATAAATAACATGTTATTCCATTAAACAGATCTTGAAATATTATTAGATAGCATGATTGACACTCGTGTTTTTCGGGTAGAGGAAATTCGGTTGGCGATTAGCGGCGACATTTCGTCAGGTGCCAGTGCTATATGAAAGCCCTGAGGTGTTCAATAATGGCTATTATCACCTCTCCACCTACTCACATGCAGATTAAAGATATCCTAATTGGATAATTGGACACGACCTCTAGGCAACTCATGGACTACTGATTGTAAACCAAAACATTTTTTAATCTTTTTCAAAAAATGTACAAGGGCATACATGATTCCTTCTTGAAGCAGAGGGCGCGGGCAAAGGGCAGGCAGGGCGCAGCGCCCTTCTATTTATGGCTAGCGGGAACACTGTTCGTTATCATATATTATTTTATAGAAATATTCTTAATATAAAATCATAGTACCCTTAGATATTCTTTGAGAAAAATCAGACCATATTTCCTGTGTTTTGGAAAAGATAACAGTTGATGAAGAATGCAATTTGCACAATTATTCATACTTGAATTCTGAGTTACCTCTCTTGGAGAAAGCAAATGCAATGCAACTGCACGTCATGTATATACATATACTACAAAACACTGTCAGTTGTTGTATGATTATATTTTCATCATCTCAAATAATTCTAAGGGGATTAAATGATGTTTGTGTTTTCTGTAACTCTTATTATCATCATTGGGAATTCTCAATTTTGGAGATAGAAAAAAAATTGTGAAATGATACATTGCGTATGCCCTTAAGTCAGGATACGGATCTTGACCCGGATTAAAGTCGTCTAGATCCAGGATAAGGATCTGGACCCGGATTAAAGTTGTCTAGATCCAGGATAAGGATCTGGACCCGGAATTAAAGTCTTCTGGATCCAGGATAAGGACTGGACCCGGATTAAGTCTTCTGGATCAGGATAAGGATCTGGACCCGGATTAAAGTTTCTAGATCCAGGATAAGGATCTGGACCCGGATTAAGTCTTCTGGATCCAGGAAAGGATCTGGACCCGGATTAAAATCTTCTGGATCCAGGATAAGGATCTGGACCCGGATCGTCACCAAAAATTAATGGGGTCTTCCCTAGACCAAGATACAATGACCAATTTTCAAAGTGATGTGACCATTAGTTTTTGCCTGAAGTTGCTAACAAAGTAATCCACAAACTAACAAGTAAACGTCTCCAATTTTATAATCTTGGGGAGGTAATGAAAGAGTCTGAAGGGAAAATTTAAGGCTTATGGTGAATGTTAACATTTCATATTTGATAGAAAATGGTTTTTAGATGATTTATCATGAAATGTCAATAATCTTCATCCAGTATCTTCATGCAAATGCTATATTTCCATTTTCATTTTCTTTGACTTTTGTGCATTATGGATATTGAATGTAAGTGGCACTGCTAAAGTCCATGCATTTATTGATAGGTAAGGGCAATGAGGATAAGAGGCCAGCCGATTACTGCGGGGACGTCGGAGAAGAGCTGGTTGTACCTGAAAGGTCACCCTGTTATCTGCACGAGGGAGATGGAGGTGTCCTCTATAGTCAGTGGAAAAAACCCCTCCATCACTGCCACCATGGACAGTGGTGGAGTTAGGCGTTACAGCAGGTACTCTAACAGGCACATGATAGCTTTAAGTAATACCTCAACTAAGTTTTCACAATAAATAACACATGAATTGAAAAAGTTTGCAGATTTCCTGAAAATCTTTTTTAAAAGGGGCATCAGTGCAAGGAATTGATACAAATCTATTTGGAAAACTTAGCAACTTCATTTATGAAAATTTCTGATTTTTTTTTTTAAATGTAATCATGAATAGTTATTGTGAAATGGAATTGCATCACAAGTTAACTGGTCCCCATATAGAAACCAGTTTTACAGTAGCAAATGACAGCAATCTTGGCAAGTAAATGCGCAGATCCATGTTTTAAACATTGTATGAGGTTTTATCAATCTAGTTTTGGTTTTTGTGTCGGTATAATAAAACTGTGTGAATAGTAATCAGTGCCCCTCTAATATAATGGAAAGAATACATATATAGGTACATATATTAGGTTCGCAATTAAATGAAATATGTAAAACTGAACATAATGTTTCTTGAACTAAATGAATGTGAGATAATATTTTACGTGTGACATATCTTTACGTTTCAGGAACTTTTGTGGTTGCTGNCAAATCTGATCACAAATACGGAGAGACAAAACTAGGGGTAAACAGGTCTGAAGTTGAATACTTCTCTGTGTTTAATGCAATATTCCTCATACCTCAATATACACTTAAATTTGAACTCTTGAAGGTATCCGATGGCACTGGGTAACCTTGGCGATCTGGAGGAGATCACGCCCACAGAGAATCGTAGAAAGCCACTGGAGCTGTTCCAGGAAGCTATAGCGAACAGTCAGGAATTTTATAACGACCAGCACGTGTACCCCTACACCTATCTGGGGGGATATCTGTACCGCAAACAGGACTACAACGGGGCACTCCAAACCTGGGCTGATGCTGCATCGGTTATCAAAAAGTATGTAGAAATATTAAAAGTATTATTTTAGTTTTAATTTCAGCTACTCATATAAAATTAGCCTCTGGCATGTAATAAAGAATCGTTAAGATTAATCTCCAATAACGATGATGAGCTATATTTTGGGGTCACTTTTTACATCATGTTTAATGTAAGCAATTCAAGAGTTTAATCCTTCTCCCTTTCCTGTGCTATGATATCTTTGCTTGTGTGCTGTGATATCTTTGCCTTTGTGCTGCTATATCTTTGTTTGTGTGCTGTGATATCTTTGCCTTTGTGCTATGATATCTTTGTCTGTGTGCTGTGATATGTTTGCTTATGTGCTATATCTTTGCTGCTGTGATACCTTTGCCTTTGTGCTGTGATATCTTTGCTTTTGTGCTATATCTTTGCCTTTGTGCTATGATATCTTTGTGCTGTGATATCTTTGCCGTTGTGCTATGATATCTTTGCCTTTGTGCTGTTATATCTTTGC